>JAQJVL010002177.1:0-116617 GCA_035578905.1 Stictocephala bisonia
CTTGTAACAAAAGACTGAATATTTTCTGCTTGTCTACATAACACTTTAGTGGCTTGGTTTGCTCCACTTCCCATTTCCGGTCTGCTGCCTGTATGTCAAAGTCTTCTTCCTCTGTGAGTTTATTACAAAGTCATAAACTATGTAAAATTGTGCATAGCACTTTTCCGTGGTTTTAACCGGAAAATATAGGTTATATTTAAATACTGTAGATACAAACAATCGTTTATTGTATAAATTTGTTCTTCCAAATTTTAATCTATAATACAATTTATAATGTTATTAAAGAATTTCCTATTATGAAAAACAATAAAACTAAACTTTGTTTACATTATAAAACGTACCATTATTCTAAAATACGTTATCATTTTGTGAAATACAGCGTTCATTTCGATTTAAATAAATAAGAGATAAGTTTGTAGTGCCTTAGAACAAATGTTTATATAAATCTATATTGGTTTTCCTTCACAATATATCTATAACTAAATTATAATAATGAGATTTTGAGCACATTTTAATTATTGTTTTATTTGATCGAACGCATTTTATTATAGTTAAAATGCCTATTATTTGTGTAATTTAACTAAAATAGGCAATTTAAAATAGGCATTCTTGAGTAACAAAATTAAATAATTAGGCATAGATTTCTCTAATAGATACAAAATATGAAACGATTAAATTGACGATCATTGTTGGTATAGTTGAATTTATCTTTCAGGTATGGTTGAATGTTTTGTTGAAAAAAAATTAACAAAACTTGTTAATTACTCTACAAAATGTATGACTCTACAAGTACAGTACCACTTTAGTACATAATCAACTTACATTATAACTTTGTCTGGAAGGAGAGTTGTTCTTTTTAAAATATATTTGTACTGTATATAAAGTAAGAAATTGGTAGAATAATCCACATATCTAACTGAGTTGTAATACAGGAAATTAACCATTACTTAGACTAATCATTACAAGCGATAACCACATTGGTGGATTTCGTAACGTTTTTATTCATTGTAAATTATATTGAAAATATTTTTTCAGTTTGACATAGTATATTCATTGTAAACACTGCGAGTTAGGCAGAGTACAAGTTTGTACTAAAAAGAACCTTAAGATAAAAAGGAATTAGGCTTATTTTGTACCATCCTAGTAAAGTCGACAAATTTTAAAGCAGTCATTACTATTCATTATGTTTAACAATATTAATTTTATGGATTGATTAAATATTTTTAAAAACAATCGAATGTTTTTGCTTGTCACAATCTTATTATTATTATTATTATTTTTTAATGTTTATCTTTGGAACTAAGGACGTTGAAATGTCTACTTTTATGCTGCATATATATTGTTTAAAGATATTATTGCTTATTTTTAATTGTTTTTAAAGTGATTTGTGCAGACGAATTAAATAAATAGCTAATTTATGAATAACATTCCTTCAAGCCAAACGTTTCCTGCTGGTTTCTACATTTTACAATTACATTATATGTGTACATAAAAAGAGATGAATAAGTTACTATTTTTTAGTGTTTAGGTTAGTTGCGCAAGATTGTCAATGAAGAATGATGATAGATTATATTTATAGGTTTTATTTGGCCGATATATCCGTCGCATTCATTGGAAATGTATCAATATTTTTTTTATAAAATAGGAATCAGATTCATAATAATTACAATTAAATCAATTGTGTTGTTTGATTACCTATTTAATGACATATTATCAATTACATAACGAGATGTTAAACGACGTATACAGTATAAAACTGTATTCATACGAATTATTTTGTTATATTTATCAAACTATTATACGCAATACACTGTCATAAAATAACAGCTAACATTTCTTATTCTTAAAACTGTTTAGTAATTCAAGATAGCATGTATTATTAAAAACATTTTAAAAGCAAGTAAGTGGAAATCCAAACCTTAAAAGGTTATACATAACGATGCTTTTAAGGGATCACAAACACTAAGATATATTGTGACCCAGTTATCTATCAACAAACTTACCGCTTTATATAATACACAAGAGGGTGGGTTCTTTATTGCTGCAATATTATTATGTGTAGCAAAATTAACAACTATTCTAGCTACTGTAATAAGACTATTGTTTTGTTTTCTCACATTATTATTGTCAGATATAAGGCGCCGACAGAACTCTGTGCTTATTCTTAGGCACAAGTGTAGTTTACAACTGTGTTTGACATAAGCACAAAAGATTAATTTACTAATAGCCCATTAGCCAGGGCAACTAAGAAACCAATCCGAGCCACAAAGTGCTGGTCTGATTTATTCTAATTACAAATAGTACATGAAAAAAACTAAACATAGAATATATACACTTTCGTTATTTGTATATTGTATAATATTGTAGAAAATCGTTCTAGGAAATCATATCCATTATCTAATTGAAAAAATGTAGTGAAGGCTATTGAAAGAGTTCCACGAAGTAGAGAGTGTATTGCTTTATTATAATAATACTATTTATTGCAGATTATACGATACATAATTAGTACAAAATCTCATACACTGATCTCCTCGTCACCACACAATATGTATTCAACACAAAAATAAATATCCAATAAGAAAACAAAATCACAACATATTAAAGTAAATAACAACATTCTCATAAAGTACAGTATAATAAACATATGCTTACTAAATATAATAAGTAATACACTCTCAATTACATACAAATTTAACTAAAGGTAAAACTAAAACAAACCTGTATGAGGGTGCTATAGAACATTAAGAACCTACAATGTGTCTCTAACAGACATAGTGGTCCAATTAAAAGGTATTTTGTGAATCCTTCTGGTCTAAGGAAGGTGAGCGGGGTTCACCGAATTCGATCACCATAATATCTGTGCATTTTGTACTTGTATTGTAATATATTGGGGCATTTTGTGATTATATTGTATTAACTTTTGTGTTGTGTGACGTTTTAATTGTACTATATATGTACCAATACGTATTATGTTAATTAAAAAACTATTACCAATTAGAAAGGACACAATACATACGTAATGACAAAAGCCAATACCTTATAGTCTTACATGGTTACTCTAATAATAGGTTATTTTTGGACCACGGGTGCAATTGTTGTTATTGACCCACCCACCCATACACGCATAATGGTATTGACCCACCCACCCATACACGTACAGTGGTATTGACCCACCCATACACATACAGTAGTATTGACCCTCCCACCCACCCATACACAGACCCACCCGCCCTCCCATACACGAACAATGGTATTGACCCACCCACCCATACCCGTAAGGTAGTATTGACCCACCCACCCACCCATACACGCACAGTGGTATTGACCCACCCACACACCCATACACGTACGGTGGTATTATCCCACCCACCCACCCATACATATGGTGGTATTGACCCACCCACCCATCTATACATTTACGGTAGTATTGACCCACCAGCACACTCATAAATGTACAGTTTTATTAACCCACCCGCCCACCAATTTCACGTACAGTTTTATTGAAACTATAAAGGCCAGTAGTGCAGAGCACTACAGTCAAATTTGAATAAATCCATCTTAAAAACTGTTCCTAGGAAGAAATAAATAACTACCCAAGTTTCATTGCGGTCAGATGAATGGTGCAGAAATGCATAAAGGAGATCTCCTTTATACACGTACAGTTGTTTAACCTACTCGCCCATCCATTCACGTAGAGTGGTAATGACCCACCCGCCAAACCCATACACGTACAGATGTTTAACCCACCTGCCCACCCATACACGTACAGTTGTTTGACCCATCTGCCCACCCATACACGTACAGTGGTAATGACCCAACCACCCACCCATACACGTACAGTTGTTTGACCCACCTGCCCACCCATTCACGCACAGTGGTAATGACCCACCCACCCACCCATACATGTACAGTTGTTTGACCCACCTGCCCACCCATACACGTACAGTTGTTTGACCCACCTGCCCACCCATTCACGTACAGTGGTAATGAAAAATAAAATGTCATTGTTGCAATTTTATTTTCTTTATTTCACTGATGCAGCCGTAAATAAATTTTAAGTTAACATGGAAATAAATAAAAAAATAAAAATAATTTTTTTTTTTTAATTCAAACAGAATGGAAAATATTATCTAAAAGGTGTTTTGAATTTAACATTTGTTTAAGTTTCAAAATTTAAAACCAAATATTAAGACCAATTTTGAATTAGAAAGTTTAATAAATCCGTTAACGACACACTGTGTTTTAAAACCTCTAAAATCTTTAGACAATTATAAATATTGTACTTAATAACGAAAATAAAATGTAGCAAAGTAACAAATATATATTAAGTAACAAGTAAGTAATTAAAGATCTATCAGCCTTTGTTTATTGTAACACACCTAAGTTGCATATTTTCTACGTCATATGTTTCTAACATATACGTTACAGGCCATTTATTTTTATTTTGATATAAATCATGTTATGTTTCCGACAAAACTAGAAACTGTGTGACGTAAACAGCGTATTTTCTCAAGAAAAAAAATGTGATGAATGATGTTATTTTAACACGGTGTGTACCTAGGAGTGACAGACGGTAAAAAAATCTATTGCATACCATCAAATGTTATGGCTTAATAACATAATATAAGTTATAATATTGTTTGGGATATGATTCGTTCTCTCTTTTATTTTTATAATACGCCGTTATGAAAATAGATCCACCAGGATCACTAAATATATTATTTCTTTAACAAAATAAATTCACTAACATGTTAACTAATATTCGAATATCAAATTTAGTGAAGATAAATGGAATGCTATCTAATATTAAAACTAAAATGTTAAAAGCTGTTAATATGAAATGTAGAGGGATAATAAATGAGAAAAGGAAGAGCAAAATGAAAAAATTACTAGTACAATGTGTCGAGTTAACATCTATTGATTAGGAAGAAAACATCGGTCATCGTTATGAGGAGTAATGGTGTAGGGTCCAACATAACAGGGTAGCTCATCTTTTATACTTCGTCCTTTTTCTGATAAAAACATCTCTTAATAATGGTTATGGATTTATGAAAAACACTCTATGTAATATAATACCCTAATTAAATATTATATCTATGAAATAATTGTTGAATTAAAACTGAACTTTAGGGATCATAATTTGATTATTGAAAATGTGTGTTTATTTTAAAATAAAAATACATATTACACAACATAGTCAAAATGGGTTAGTATAGTTCCGATTATCTTTCCCAAAATACAAATAGGTTTTAAAGGTTCATTGTTCATTAAACCACTTAACATTTCAAATTACTCATTGTATATGTTCATCTTATAACATCCCAAAATCCTTAAATATTTATGACCTTGAGAGGTATATATATCTTTAACTCAGGTATTTACTTTTTTAGTTAATGCTTAAAGTTTATTCCATAAAACCATTCTTTAAGCATTAGCATGCTCTAGCATCCCTAAAATATACCACACATAGACCCTTTAAAGTCCCATGATTTGCACATTTTCTGTTCACAACGTGGTCTAGCCTCCTTAAATCCTCCTACACACACTTCCTTTAAAGCCCATTTGACAACATATATACTAACCCCTTTAAACCACCATTTTAATATGAACGTGGTCTAGCCTCCCTAAATCCTCTTACACACATTATGTAAAGTCAATTTGTTTATAAAATGCCTTATCTCTTTTAACTACGCTTTTAACATGGACGTGCCTAGCCTCCCTAAATCCTCTCACACACATCCTTTAAAGTCTATTTGTTTATACAATGTCTTATCTCTGTTAACCATGCTTTTAACATGGACGTGTCTAGCCTCCCTAAATCCTCTTACACACAGCCTTTAAAGTCTATTTGTTTATACAATGTCTTATCTCTGTTAACCATGCTTTTAACATGGACGTGTCTAGCCTCCCTAAATCCTCTTACACACAGCCTTTAAAGTATATTTGTTTATACAATATCTTATTTCTTTTAACTACCCTTTTAATATGAACGTGTCTAGCCTCCCTAAATCCTCTTACACACACATCCTTTAAAGTCTATTTGTTTTCACAGTTACTTACCTCTTTAAACTACCCTTTGAACTTAAATTTGATCTAGCCCCCCTAAGTACTCTCACATGTGCATCCTTTAAAGTAAATAACCCCTTTGTTTACATACCCCTTTACACCCCTATCTCTTAACAAGTATATTATCAACCCTAAATCTGATATTCCCAAAAATATCCTATATTTCACCTATTAGAAAAATTTTAGTTAATTGTTGTCTATATCTTCTTACTTAAACAGTACTAAAACAGTTATTTTACACAAATTAATACTAAAGGTATTACTATTAGGAAAATACTAATATAAATAAAGCGTTCGACTTGTATATATTTTTTTAAGATTAAGCATCATATTGAAATATTTTTGTAAAATAATAAAAAAATACTAAATTAATGCTAACTAAATTAGTCAGACAAATCAAGTACGAACCACTAGCCAGGTTGGGGACTTGAACCAAGATATATGAAACTCTTATGATCCAAGACCTTTTATTCGGGAGTTAACTTAAATATTTCCTTATTTAGAATTTAAATAGATGTACGTTTACTTAAAATGTTTTTAAGTAATATATATATATTTGTTCAAATATATTTAAATATTTGAACGAATTTACAAGAATATATAAATACAGAATTTCTGAAAAGTTATTAGAAAAAAATCATCATTTTGTTATCTATGTGTCAAACTCCAAGTGGTAATTATACGTTTTATTTTTGTAGATGTAGGCACAATTCTATTTATAAACTTTATTTCGTAGCACCCATAACAATTTATAAAAGAGTATACTGTTTCAATAAAAGTTACCCACTAGAATAAATATAAAATGTAAATGTTTTCTTTCTTATTAATAATATTGCCTGTTATGGTATAACACATATGGACAATATTAAAAATATGCATTTGTATGGATACCATAAACGATGCAGTTTTACATAGTGAAGTAACCTGTGAAACTAGTAAACAAAATTGAAATCTGTAGAAGATAGAATTCTCATATATAAGACAGCTGAATAATTCATAGCCTTAAACATAAGTAATGTTTGTAAGAGCTTTCCTAACCGAAAAAGTTGTTTCATTTTCAGGGATCCCTGGCCATGCATTTTAAATATATTTTACAACTTCTGTTCTCCTAGTTTTACAAAATCTCATTTTAGACAGCTGCATTTTACAAATTCAACTTACGTTTAAGGAAAACATCTTTCTCAGGTTTTGGGAGATAAACATTTACTAAATAACGTTTATCCTTTAATGTAAACATAGCCTACAAATTGATTGTTGAATGAAAAAGTTATTTATTATTGGTCAAGACTTGACAAATCATGTTTATATATTAATTTGTATGTAATTCTTACATTTAACTTAACCCAACCTTCATACTTTTATCTGCTGAGTCAAAGCTGCTTGTAAGCACACATTAAACAGCCTTTATAACCTGCACACGGAACAGTAAAGTGGTCTCCTACATACTTTACACATTCAATGTTGAATACCATCCTTATTATACTTACAACCTTAAAAACGGACCTGCACTTCAAAACATAACTTTAAGCAACATTCGTATTATAATGGCAATTAAAATATACCAAACATTATGTGTTTTCATACTTAAATTTCATCAATACAAAATTGATTCATTCGATGGTTCGTCAATAGAAAATTGAAGATTAAATAATTTTAGTAAGTGTAAATGGGACTTGGCTACTTAAAATAAATAAATAAATATATATATATACTTCTAATATTTACAAAGAGTTACTTTAATGTTTTGGCTGTTTTTCCTTTTTTAACTAATTGTAATGTGATTCAGTTTTCATGTTGATAGTTTTGGTCCTTTAAAGAAAGTAGAAAATAATTTTGGAAACATTGAATCACATCTTAAGTTCGTACCTTCGGAAGAAAATTTAAATATTTAGATTTTTCTGAGTCAAAATTAAAAATTTATTAAATCTTTCTTTTATTATTCGTGATACATAAAAGAGTAATATACTATGAAAAACATATTGATTCAAAAAGGATCTTAAAGTGTCCAAAATATATTTCGTAAACCACGTAAGAAATTATTAACGAATTGTGATACATCTACAGTTGAAATATTAAAATCAATTGAAAAAGTTTTAAAAGGTAAACAATTTGATAAAAGTATCTCCTCTAGAGCTGAATCTCATTCAGATTAAAGCAAACGTTTTTAACGTTATTGCATACGTACATTGATATAAATATCCCAGTTCTACAGCGTAAAATCCTGTTAGCACTGGAACATTTTTATTTATTTATATTTTTTTTAAAGAGTACATTAACGGTTTTCTTATTAGTCTCACAAAAATTATAAATATCCGTTTAAAGGTGTAAAAGTTCTTATACACTGAAGGTAGAAGGGTAGTAGACAAAAGGGGGGCGAGCGAGACTCACTTTTCTGGCCTCTGATTGGTCGAGAGCGGTCACGTGACTTGTCCAAGATGGCGGCGCAGTGGTACCAACCCACGTGGGAATTTTCCCTCCCAAAATTTCCCTCAAATTCCTAAATTTCCCTCCAAATTCCCACATCATACTATATAAAATTCGCTGTTAACCTAACTTTTTCCGTGTTATACTATATAAAATTCAATGTTAACCTTGTTATACTATATAAAATACACTAACTTTTTTCGTGTTATACTATATAAAATTCACTGTTAACCTTGTTATACTATATAAAATTCAGTCTTAACCTAACTTTTTCCGTGTTATACTATATAAAATTCACTGTTAACCTTGTTATACTATATAAAATACACTCCTAACCTTTCCCTCGTTATACTATATAAAATGCAAAAAAGATGGCGGTCTTTACACTATATAAAATGCTTTTGGGTATTCCTCTGTGGATTATTTCATATATACTCTATGATGCACGCGTCGTCTGCTGGTCTGGCGCGCATGCGCGGGAACTTGTGCTCGGTGGACAAGCGCGTTACGTCACCACTCATACAGCGGCTGCGAAACTCGGGTATAGGACTCCAGGCGTCAGACTGGTTTTCCTGTCGCAACACTCAAGGTTACCCTTGACGGGCATGCGCCAATGTGTGCCGCGCTCTACTCCCTCCCTACCTACCACAAGTAATCTTTCTCACACGTACTGTTAGCCTACCTATTTAAATAAATTTTGAATTTAATTGTTCTGAATGTTTAATAAATACACTGTTAACGTGCGCTCTTACCATTACACCTTTTAATTAAATATATGTTTAAAAAACGAAGACGCTACCCGCAATACACCTTTTAATTAATTATATGTTTAAAAATGAAGGCGCTACCTGCAATACACGTTTTTAATTAATTATTTATACAAAAATGAAGGGACAATTCTTTTTATTTTATCTGTTTATAATTTGTAATACACTGTTAGCCTACCTATTTAATAATTTTTTTAATTTTTCTCAACTTTTTAATAAATACACTGTTAACCTAGCTTTCTTATATAACATGCGCTCTTACCTAGGAGCCCTCATGCCTACCCATCTTCGGACTATCCAACCCAAATTATTTTAACTGTACTTACAAAGTCTACTACTGGCCGGGCTTTATCAAATCCGCTTCCGTTATTGGTCACAAGCTTCACATCTTAGTATAATATGTTTTCTTTCATTAACTATCATCATGTACTATAACAATTTCCTATTTTCACCCACGTTTGCGTGTGTGTACATGTTACCTAGGTTACATTACTTACTTTCAGTCACTTTTATTATAAATTCTGTAGACCCCCCCTTACCTCACTTCCTATCCACGTTCCTATCCAGAACTCATCAGTCCCCCTACATAACGAAACTAGCACACCTAGCCTCACTTCCTTTCCTCAAAAATTCCTTCCTTTGTACTATCACTTCACAAACCGTATCTCACTTCCTCTGCTCGGTGCACTGGCAGTCCAATAGTTCTCGCGCACTTTTCTTATCGAAACCACTTCCATTACCACAAGCATTGCTTTACATCTCGTGTCTTTTATTAGCACAATAACAAGAGATGAATAATATCTTACACTTATTTAACATTGTATATGGTTCCTTCTGAACATTTATTAAAACAGTACTACACTGGATGACATAACTGAAACTCACCAATAACTCAAACATAAACTTTGAAAAACACTAATCTATACACTTCAACAAACAAACAAAATTAATAACAACTAAAATTGCAAACAATATAATGCTCGGACGTCTTTCCAGAACCATTAACCTCTGACTGATCCCCACTCCCTTCCCCCACCACACCTCTCTTTCCTCGTCCTGTTCACTTACCAATCAGTTTTTCCACTACATCGGAACTTTGTTAAACTTTTCTAAAAAATCTTTAAAAAACTATCAAAAATTACTTAAATCAAATTAATTTGTCTAAAATATTTACCACAACAACACTTTTAAAATGTAATATTGGACAGTTTCATTGTATATATGAAGATTTGTACATAACTCACCCGTTTGGTTAAATACTACTTTGTGTACATTTAAAAATGTAAAAAAACTCGGTCTTTTAACAGTTTCAATGTACATGCAAAGTCTACAAGTAATACTTTGAGCACTACCACACTGTTACAGGATGTGGCTCGCCAAACACCTGTGTCACAAAGGCGAAACATCAGCTTGCTTTAATATAAAGATTATATACTTCCAACTACATAAAAATGTAAATTAAAAAGCATTCATTTTGTTGGAATCAAGCTTTGACCACTATCATACACTACTTCTGTACCATAACTCTTGGTGTGAGATGATTAAGTCCGGGTGCTATAATCCGTTACGTGCGTGGTCACCCATATGGTGACTGTGCCCTGACCTACTGTAATGGTACGGACTTGTGTGAATGAAGGTGCTACAGACTGACCATGAGAAGTGGAATATAGCTGTTAGACTTTATGATATGAGTTAGATGGTGGTTACATGAGGAGTGTGATTGCGATCAACTCAGATTGAATGCCTCCGCAAGGGTTATGGGACAGTGGGTCCTAGATGACTTCCTACGAATGTATGTTACTCGTTAAAGCTTTACAATTGGTAGGGAGGCAGTGAACTTTATTTATATTATTTTTATGGTCGACTGATGGGGCTCCATACACCAAAAAAACCAAATAAATTGTTAAACTTTACCTAAACCCTTCCATTCTTCCATTATGAGTGTAAGAGAGCAGATAGCAAGAGAGCTACATGCTCCAGTTAGAAAAAGATTCCCTACTAGACCTGTAGAAGTTAAGGGAATACAAGACTTGTTCCAAGCGGACTTGGTTGAAATGATACCCTATTCTAAACAAAACCGAGGTTACAAGTACATCTTAACAATAATAAATTGTTTTAGCAAATACGCCTTTGCTGTTCCATTAAAAGACAAGACTGGACCAGAAATCGTTAAAGCCATTACACCCATATTAAAGTCGAATAAAATGAAACACTTACAAACTGATGCGGGTAAAGAATTTTACAACGCAGGATTTACAAAGTTGATGAATAGCTATGGTATAAACCATTACTCGAGCTACAGTGACAAGAAGGCATCCATCGTAGAGCGGTTCAACCGCAGTCTCAAAGCATTGATGTGGCGAAAGTTCACAGAGCAAGGTAAGTATCAGTGGGTCAAGATGCTACCTTCTTTGTTGGAAGAATACAACACAAGAAAACACAAAACTATTGGCATGGCTCCAAGTCATGTGAACAAAAGAAATGAAAACATAGTCAGAAAAAACATTAATAAAAACAGACAAAAATACAAGAAAGTGGATAAAAAGGTCCGTTTTAAAGTAGGTGACAAGGTGAGGATAAGTAAGTATAAAAAAGTCTTTGACAAAGGATACCTACCCAACTGGACTAACGAGATATTTACTGTGTACAAAGTCCAAACTACTATTCCTACAACCTACCTCCTAAAAGACCATACCGGTGACGTTATTAAAGGAAGTTTCTACGAAAAAGAGCTACAGAAATCCAAAACAGACGATGTATACTTGGTAGAAAAGTAATAAGGAAAAAAGGAGACAAATTACTTGTAAAGTGGTTAGGGTACGACGGTAAACACAATACATGGGTGAACAAGAAAGACTTGGTATAAATAAAGACTTCCCTTACACTTTCATTCATAACTCAACAATGCGTGTTATTGAACAGACGACTAAACTTCCAGTTGAAAACTTTGACATGTACACTATACGCACAGGTAGTGGCATTAAACATGGTCCATTATTTCCATCCACTATAAGGTGTATAGTGGCTGGACCTAGTAATTGTGGCAAAACAAACGTTGTGTTCAACATGTTGTTCGATCCAAACGGATTAAGGTTTGAAAATGTTTACATTTTCTCAAAGTCTCTACACCAACCCAAGTATCAATTTTTAAAAAGTGTTTTACCCAAGGAAATTGGTTACTTTGTATTTGATGAAAACACTAAAGTCTTACCGCCTAAAGAAGCTAAAAACAATTCTATTATGATTTTTGACGACATTGCGTGTGAAAAACACGATAATATACGCAACTACTTTACCATGGGTCGACATAATAACATTGATTCCTTTTATATAGGACAAACCTACAGTAAGGATACCTAAACAGTTGGTGAGAGATAATACAAACTTGATTATTTTATTTAAACAGGACGAAACAAATCTCAAACATGTGTACAATGACCATGTAAATACGGACATGACTTTTGAAAAGTTTAAAGAAATGTGCGCTTTAGCTTGGAAAGATAATTACAGTTTTATTTGTATTAGTAAGGATTGTGAATTGGATAAAGGGAGATACAGAATTGGTTTTGACAAGTTTTTAGTCTCGTAATATAAATACGGTCAACTTTAATTTACAACATCAGTTAGTGACAGGTTACAAAATGGTGCGCTTCTACTATTATAACGACATTGCCCAGTTTAAGAAACCAGAGTGTAAGGTAAAGACACGCATAAGTTCAAATTTATGCACAAAGTATTACGCGGATAAAAAAAGGTTTTGTGGAAATTATTGTAGTAGAAAGTTGAGTAAATTTAACAACAGATGTTGGAGACACAAACATACAATTTTACAAACACCCGCGGTTGTACTATTAATGATATCCTCGAGTGAAAGAATGTACAATCGTGACTTGTGGATACGGTTTTTAACAAAAAGTGAAGAGCAAGGAGTACACTTTCAACTAGTTATTTACCATGAGAACATGTTAAACTGTACGGTTCGACAACCTCAAAATATGATTTCAAGATTTAGACCGTTCCCCGATATATTTAACTATGTCGCTCTACCACTGGCTGACCGTCATGGAAGCTTAAATTTTGCACATGTGTACATGCAGCTGTTAGATTACTCATGCAAACTCCCACATGCTAGCAGATGTGTGCACGTGACGGAGAGAACAATTCCCATCCGCTCCCCCACGAGGATTTACGAACAGTTAATAAAGTCCAATTGCTATTTGAATGTGAGCTATAATGTTTCTTTTGCCGCACAGCCGTCTGGCCTACCAGATAGTACAAGGAAAAAACCATTTGCTGGTGCAAACAACCTAGCCCAAGGACTGTATACTGTAGAGTTTCTAAATCATACATTACCTACGCTCGCTAAACATTGTAATAAATTCGGTATTAGCTTGAATAACAAAGAGTATACAATTACAAATCATGAACTCTACGAACAGTGGCGTAACTTTACTGGTGCTAATCTGACAGAGTTCTGGTTATTGAACTCTTATCTTATAGACCTGCATGGTGTTGACAGTAAGCCTGTACAGAGATTAAAATCATTTATGGATAAAACTATTGAAAACGACGAGTATACTGTAGCTGAAGTTCCACAATGGCGACACGGTTGGAAGCGAACTTATATATTCAAGGACTTAAACAGAAGAGAAGTCATTAAGTGGTTTGACACTCGAGTGAGACGATATTACAAGGGTCTGGACTTTGATGGTAAAGGTGTTTCCTTAAAACAGATAATTCGTTATTTGAGAAGAAATAAAAAACGAGCGTTATTCTTTAGACAAGTTGAACTACCGTAATGGTAAAGAAAAAGGTTCATTTTAATGACACAGTAACTGTGTTTTATATTCCCAAGGAAATGTTAAAACAGGATAGAGAACGTTTTAAACGTAGGATTCGTGATGTTGAAAGAATTATACGTCCAGTGCTTTTAGCTTACATTAATGGACGTGGTTACCCACGTCCTGGAGTTTGATATCCTTTATTATACAAAAGAACAAACTTTGAAAATTTTTATTCATTTATAAACATGCAACGAAACAGTAAACATCAATCTCTTACGAGAAGAATTGTACAGTTGCAAGATGCTGTTCGCCGCAAGTATCGCGCTTTCAAGTTGGGTAACATGTATACCGAGCAAACGTTAGAAAAACAGTACAAACCAATTTTGACTGAACTTAGAAACAGAACGGATATAAAAAATGAACCAAAGGAGGAGCCTATGGACCTCAGTGTGGACGAGCAGGATAATTTTAAGCCAGACTACATGTCTACACCTAAAGGACCGTCATTTATTCAAGATACACAAGTGTTTGAAACATCGTCTCCCCCTCCACCCTCAGTTAGTCAATTGATACAAAGCCCCGTAAAGTTTCACGAGGCGTCACAGTACGTTTTAGAGACATTTAACGCACCCATTACACAAAAATACATGTTAAAACTTTTAAAAGACGAAGTTGGTGTTAAGAATAAAATGGACAACATATACGGACCACATATAGACGGTGATAAATTAATGGTTGGTAATCAACTGCTTACATTCGACAACGAAGGAAACATTCACTTGAACAATGTACAGTACAGAGGAACCGAAGGTCTTTACGAATTATTATTTAAAAGGCAACCCGATGAAAATGTATACACACAAGATGATTTGGACGCTTATAAAGATGTTCTGATAAAAACGAATGCGCATAAAAAAGGTTATTTACCTCATAATCACATTAACCGACCGACAAATTCCATAAAATATAAAAACATAATTTCCGTATTATTCCCCAAACAAATGTACGGTAAAGGGCTAAAAGACTTTGGATCACGTGACATTTCCTATTGGGACAATCCGAACGAATTATGTGATAGATTGAAACTTATTGTAGCTTCGACAGAGGCCGGAAATGCTAACCATAGGAACGAAATTCAAAACATAATCGAAGAATTAAAAGAAGCTAAAATTATATCAGGAGCTGGCAATAGCCGTTACAAATCATTAGTCGGTTGAGATTCGACTAGTAAACATGGATACTTTACCAATTGAGGTTAAAATGCAGATTTTACTTAACCTACCAATTGAACAAGTTAGTTTCATTACAGACTCGTATTTTTGGTTTCTTTACGAGAAATTACACAGTAATAAAAAGTTTAAACAGTTTTCTTGTTTGGCAAACTATACAATTAACCGTACTCTTGGACAATGTGACTATGTGACGTCACTGTATGGTAAAGCCTTATACCTCGGTCATATTGACGAGACCTTCCAAACAGTACATTTCAAAGTAGAAAGTGACGAACCTCGTTGGTTTCATATTTTTTTTAAAAAGGAGGGTAAACACAGTTATTGTTTAAAATTCTATCACGTTTTCCAAAGTGATTCTGAAAATGACATCAGAAAGAAAGTCGATTTACAGTTGGCAATATCTAAGACAAACACAACGACAGAGATATATTCCAGATTAAAGAGACAAGTACACCTATACGAAACAGAACTACCTGCATTTATAAGTTTGAACCCCGAAATAGTAGAATCTGACCATATTTCGTCTTTTATTAAACAAAACGAAAGAATCATTGGTATCATAGTCCCGCAAACATCATGTATGTGTGATTGGCGGTACGACAAGTACATAGACGTTACTCATTATAGGGAAATGTATTTAAATGGAAGAAACAAATATACTTTACATAATTGGGATATAACAGCAAAGGACCAATTAACCTCGTGGCAATCTTATTTTCTAAATACAGATCCGTGTATAAATAAGTATTTTAGTTATTTTTATACGAATATATAAACAGTCACAGTCTGATTTCATCAGTTCGACTATGTCTGTAGACAAGTTTGGACGTGTCTTACCCTCTGAGGGTAATGTCATTGGAAAAGGACCACCGGGCGAAGGTTTTAAACTAACACCCGAAGGAAACTATGATATTGAAAATAAACGAATGGTTAACGTCGGTGTACCCATAGCAGACAACGATGTTGTTACGAGAACATACTTTGAGGATAACACAATGCCAAACTTACAAAACAGCTATTCTGCGCGTAACAAAAGAATAGAAAATTTAGCATCGCCAAAGGAGCTCGGAGATGCCGTGAATTTAAAAACTATAGGTGAACAGTGTGTACTGTACCAACACAAAACAGTCAACGTAGGAGATAGGCTTATAACAAGGGTAAAGGACCCTACAGGTCCGAATCATGCGGCGACCAAACGTTACGTAGATGCTGCCGTTCCTTCTAAAACTAGTAGTTATTGGAGTTTTGAAAAGCGACGTTTAGTTTCTGTAGCTGACCCAACTGATAATCAAGATGTTGTAACCAAGTCATATCTAGTGGCAAACTGTCCAAAGAAACGCAAGGACGACTGGGACTTTGATAATATGGGAATTAAGTATGTTAGAGATGCGAAAGAAATGGACGAGGCCGTAAACTTAAAAGTGTTAACAGAAACAAAATCGCATATTTTGGAAATATTAGGTCAACAAACAAAAACGATAGGTACATTGCTGACATCACTTACTGAGGGACTGAATGATGTTAAAGAGACGGTTAGTGCACTGGAAGGGAAAATTTATGAAAACAGCGTTAAATCTGATAAACAACTTAGAAAATTCGGTCAGTTACTCTTTTCCCATATTCATGGTGGCACACATTTGAGGAGTGCAGAACCATTGACCGCCGATAACTTCATAAACTGGGAAGAAATATTCGGTACACAAGCTGTTTCTCTACGTCCATACAATGAGGGGTAATATAATGTGGAATAGGGTTAAAGTTTCTCCATTCTTTAACTAACCTTCGTAAGAGACACATATAATGAAGAAGAAGACTTCACGCTGCGGAAGAGGACTTGTATCTAGCACTCTCGAAGGAATTGGACATTTAGCTGGAACAGCCATAAATAAGGGTATAGATCTACTACCTTGGGAAGCTCACCTCCCAGGTTACAGGTACTGTGGCCCTGGGACCAAATTAAAGAAGAGATTAGCCAGAGGTGACAAGGGAATAAACGGTCTGGACGAAGCCTGCAAGGCTCACGACATAGCCTACTCCCAGTATTCAGACACAGCGCGGAGAGCGCAAGCGGACAAAGACTTGGCCGAGCGAGCTTGGAAAAGGTTTAAGGCTACAGATTCGTCTGTAGGTGAGAAAGCTGCAGCTTGGGCAGTTACAACAGCCATGAAGGCGAAAGCAAAGTTGGGTGGTTCTCATAAGAGAAAGAAGGGTGAGGGCTTGTATCTAAGACCCTGGGTAGGTCGAGGTGTTAAGAATGCACCTAAAAACAAGAAGAAATGCACTTGTAAGAAGAAAAAAAAACTTCAAAATAGTCTACGTTCCTGAACACGCCCTCACAAATCACGAACTCGTTAATTACGCTAAAAAATTAAATATTCCAAACTTTCGGGGTGTCTACATGAGGGACACACTTCCGAATAAACCTAGATTGAACGAAAGCGCAATTATTAATTTGGACAGTATACAGGGGGAAGGAACACATTGGGTTTGTTATAAAAAGCGTGGTAATAATGTGTTGTACTATGACAGTTTTGGTAACTTGCGTCCTCCTATGGAATTGATCAAGTATTGGGGTCTCAGTGTTAATATAAAGTATAATAACGAAAGACAACAGAGTTTTGACTCAGTACTTTGCGGACACTTGTGTTTAGAGTTCCTCGTTGATAATGTTTTGCCTTAGTGGACAGAGTTCAACGCTAAGTTGTGACATATTTCCTTCGATCGATTTATCGACAGGCGAATGGGAGATTGGTTTGATCGATCTCACAACGTACAACTCAATACCGAATGTAGAAGAAAATGTAAACGACACGTTCCACTACGGGGACACTGTAATGAAAATTCCGACTGGTTCCTACGAGATTAGCGATTTAGAGAATTACATTAACAATAACATAAAAACTGGTGTAAAATTCAGTTTAAAACCGAACAACAGTACTTTGAAAGTAGAAATTACTTGTAGCGAGTCCATTCACTTTGAAACATAAAACAGCCTAGCTACCTTGCTCGGTTTTAATAAAGTTGTATACGAAGCCAATAAAACTCACATGTCCGAGAATGAAGTTAACATTAACTCAGTAAATGTCGTTCGAGTCACATGTAACGTGGCAAGAGGTTCGTACCAGAACGGTCAAGAAAGTCATATAATACACGAATTTTATCCGTCAGTTCCACCTGGCTACAAAATAATTGAAACGCCTCACAACGTGATTTATTTACCTGTGAGTGTACAAGTTTTGAATTACATTATTTGTGAGCTGAGAGATCAACAAGGACAGTTGATAAACTTTAGAAACGAAACAATTTCATTACGCTTACACCTAAAGCGAAGCAATGGGATTAGTATTTAGGGAAACAACTGTGCCGAAACAGGTCATTAGACCCAAAACACTCAAGGTGTTAACATCGAGCAATATAAAGTTATTAAGATCCTTAGGATTTAAAATAAAATTACAAAATGTTGGAAATTGAGGGAGAAGTCGAATACAGCGATGTTATTACAAGCTGTGAGTATCACACACACAAACCGTACGCCTCTTCAACTTTCAAAAACAATGATGAAATACGTATCGCCGTCAGTCAACAGGACATTATTACTGCTCCGTTTGAAAGTTCTCTGCATATTTCTGGTAAAATTACAGCCAAAAAGGTTGGTGGTGTAGTCGCAGACGTATCTCTGATTAACAACGCTATGGCGTACTTGTTTGAAGATATTAGATACGAAATTTCTGGTATAGTAGTGGACCGGACTAAAAACTTGGGTGTTGTATCAACTATTAAAAGTTTACTCTCACTGAGGCAGAATGAAACAAATGCATTGGAAAATGCTTGTTGGTTCGGTCCAGAGTCATCAAAAAAAACAACCGAGTTTACTTTTACCGTTCCATTAAAATTGCTCTTTGGTTTCATGGAAGATTACAGGAAAATTATTGTAAATATAAAACAAGAATTGATTCTGCTGCGGTCAGCCAACAACACGGATGTGATGTTATCAGAGGATGCGCTATCACACACTCTGGAAATAACCGACTTGTACTGGCGTGTCCCACACTTGACTGTTTCCGATAGTTACAAAGAAAAACTTTTAAGACTCGTTAATAAAGACACACCGATTCATCTTCCCTTTAGGTCGTGGGAGTGTCACGAGTATCCCACGCTCCCACAAACAAAGAGACACAATTGGACTGTAAAAACGTCATCGCAGATAGAGAAACCCCGCTATGTGGTACTAGCGTTTCAAACTGATAGGAAAAATAACATAAAAATGAACATGTCGGGTTTTGACCATTGTGATTTAATGGATATCAAGTTATACCTCAACTCACAGTACTATCCTTACGACAATATCCGAGGTGATTGGAGTTTATTCTATGAAATGTACGCCAAATTTCAGTCTTCCTACTACGGTGTTTCCAATTCACCCATCATGGACTTGGATACTTTTAAATCGAAATGTCCGATCTTTGTAATTGACTGCTCCAAGCAGAATGATTCAATCAAGTCTGGACCTATCGATGTACGTGTCGAATTTGAATTTAAAAATAACGTACCGGACAAGACTACAGCTTACTGTTTAATAATTCACGATGCACATTTAATGTACAATCTTTTAAAAAACACAGTAAGAAAGCTTATGTAATGAAAGGGGGAGGGGGAATAATATTTAATAATCAAACTAAATTAATTTATTCAGTTGAGAGGATGGAGCCGTCCGGTGAGTATCTCACGCTGCCTAAGCTCTTGGAGCCCATCGACATGTTAAACGGTATTTTTCTAAAACAGGTTTTCTTTCTAAATGAAAACTTTTCCAAATCAGTTACCGTTGGAATTTTTAAAAACCGAGACTACGGTCTCGGAGTAATGTTCAAGGGAAGACACGACTACGTTTACTGGTCGTTTGATGTATTTAATCAGTTTTGTGTAAATTTTAATAACATTTCCAAAGCCCTCAAAGATAATAAAAAGATTTATTTGGAAATCAACGAAATGGAAGTTGTTAAAGTTTTATCGATCTTTGGGGCACCGCATGTTTTCCTGGGAAGTACTTTAACACTTAATCCGAGCGAGCAAGCTCAGTTTACTCCCAACCTCCCGGGTAGCACTTTGTCACTTAACTCGGGCGAGTGGGCGCAGTTTCTATCCAACCTTCCGCTAATACAGTTGGAGTTGAGAGAGTTGTTTTACGAGGAAGACCTTATAAAACAATATCTCTGTGGGGGATTCAACAGTCCATCTCCGCACATTTTTAACAGATTAACTTGTGAAATTAATAGAGTCAATGGCTGCGGTAGTTGAATTTCAAGCCTTTACTGACAATAATAACCGTTTTATAGTGAAAGAATTGGCAATAGTAAGCCAACATTTTCAAACACAAATCGTTTTCAAGTCAACTTACTGCAAGTGTGCACTTGATGAAAAACAAAAAAGGACAGCTAGATGGTTGATACGACACTTGCACGGAATAAAGTGGGAAGAGGGTAGTATAGAATACGATGAAAATTTAATTCGAACACTTTGTAAACCTTTTACTAAAATTTATAGTCAAGGGTTGGAAAAAGTCAATTTTTTAAAAGAATTTCATCCTAACGTGATTGAAATACCGAAAGATTGTTCAAATACTTGTTCAAACGCTTGCATATTACCTATACACGCTAATTGTAACTTCAAGTGCGCCTTTAGAGCAGCACAGCAAGAGTATAAAAGACTGTCCAAACTTTAGTTTGGACATTATGTCTCTAACAACCATGGAGGACACATGGACTATGCTCTCAAAGGAGCCGAAGGCTCCAGTCGGTGTTATGACCGACAGCTTTATTATGAAATTTGACAGATACGTTAAATGGGACCTACTGTCAGCCCACTATGATTTTTCACTAGATATGTTGAGAATTTACCAACACAGGGTAAACTGGGGTCTGATTTTAAAAAGGACAAAGTTTCCCGAAGATATACTGAGGGAAATGGCTCCTAACTTTAATGTTGATTGTTGGACAATAGTAAGTAAATACCAGACTTTGTCAGAAAAATTTATTGATGACTTTGCAGACAAAGTAGACTGGGAAGATATTATACTGTATCAAAACGTAAGTGGAGCGTTTTACATTAAACATTATAACCGTGTATGTAATACAGATATCTCTGTGTGAATGTGCGTCCTATGGCTGGCCTAAACTCCGTAAGTCCAGGACATGAACTGTCGAGGTGAGGGCGGCCCAAATTCAATAAAAAACCGCCCGACTGTTCTCTAAGGCAGCCGTAAAACGTGTAAGTCCTGAGACAGTCCTGCAGCTTGGGGCTGGGCTAAACCCCGTAAGACCTCGAGTCGCAGATGCATCTAGTATGCAATGGGCCCTCGTACAGTTTAGTTGAATGGAACACTCTATGGTAGGCGTAAAACCCGTAAAACCAGGGTGTGAGATGTTTGTATTACATAATCATGGTACTGCAAAACCCCTTTGTAAGTTTGTTCGTCACATTGAAAGGCTTCTCTGAGTAAAGTGATGTCTTTACTTACAGAGGGACCCAAAAAAAGTATAAAAAAAATAAATACAAAAATAATAGCGGGAGGTAGCAATTTTGTTATGAAGTGGCTACCACCGTAACTTGCGATGGATGGGGCAAGTTACAATAAACAGCCGTTCTCACGGCTAGTGAGACTAGGCCTACTGGGGAAACTCACTATAATAAAAAACGCGCCAATGCACAAAGTGCAATGATCCTACCTCTTGGGTGGTGTGGAAACTGGATCATCTAATCAATTGAAAAAAGGTTTTTTTAATTCTGCAGCCCCTCCACCGCTGCAGAAAGTGATGGCCTTCCGAAAAATCACACTAGTTGCCATCTCTTAAAAATTAAAAAAATTAAAATGAAGTGACAGAGTGTCAAATTTAGAAAAAGCAGGAGTGACACCATGGGTGGGGCGAGCAGGTAGTGGACGTAAATGACGTCACTCCACTTAAAACTATGTATCAATATTTATGGGGCCCTGAAAAGGGCCGTTTTTAGCAGAGGAGGAGGAGTTTAGGTGTACAGGTTTGAAATGTTATAGTAGTCGTCGTCATGTGTTACGCCGGGGCTTACAATGAGTTGGACATGGAGTTCCATGCCCTCCCCCCATCTCCAAGTGTTATGACGACGTTGACTAAAGACGAAATATTTTGGAAGGAGGTGATGTTCCTCGGTCCCATCTTCATGTTTAATAATTTTCGTACAGTACAGACGTACTGTACGGTTTTGAAATGGGAATGAACGAAGTTCCCTGTGGAAACCTAGAAACTCCTCCCTGTTCCTGAGTACTCTGCTAATTATAATTGATGCTGATGGTTCCATGGTGGAGAGAGAGAATGAAGCGAACACCAGCGGACTCACGGAAGCTATCATAAACCACAGCGTATCTTTACCGCATTCCTGATAAGATAAATGTAAGCACTTTGTGTTAGTACATGGTGCGCACGCTAGGTTAGTAGTTACAAGCTTTGCCACCAGGTGCGCGTTTGTACAGAGTAAAATTGACATTTGTTATTTTTTAATTGTGTATGTTTTAAGTCATTTAGTTATGTTGTTAGTAAAAAACAACCTTGTGTCCGAGTGGTTCCGCATCCGACTCACACATATCTGATGACGATTATGCACAGACTGTGTGGAATACTTTTGACATGACTACTATGAAACAGTACCACGACCTGTACCTACTGACAGACGTATGGACAACTAGAGTCGGGTACGCTAACCACTGGACCACGGGAGGTTGATTACTTTTTGTCTAATTTGTATAATATATATTTATGTCTTGGAAATTGCTGCTAGGAGCGCTGGTAGGTGCGCACAGCTGTTTAATGTAGCGATTCCCTGCGCATGCGTCACCCGCGCACAGCTGTTGGTAGTTCCCACGCATGCCCGCCCTTGAGTGTCGCGCCAGGAAAACCAGCCTGGCGCCTGGAGTCCTATACCCGAGTTTCGCAGCCGCTGTATGAGTGGTGACGTAACGCGCTTGTCCACCGAGCACAAGTCCTCGCGCATGCGCGCTCGACCAGCAGACGACGCGTGCATCATAGAGTATATATGAAATAATCCACAGAGGAATACCCAAAAGCATTTTATATAGTGTAAAGACCGCCATCTTTTTTGCATTTTATATAGTATAACGAGGGAAAGGTTAGGAGTGTATTTTATATAGTATAACAAGGTTAACAGTGAATTTTATATAGTATAAAATGGAAAAAGTTAGGTTAAGACTGAATTTTATATAGTATAACAAGGTTAACAGTGAATTTTATATAGTATAACACGAAAAAAGTTAGTGTATTTTATATAGTATAACAAGGTTAACATTGAATTTTATATAGTATAACACGGAAAAAGTTAGGTTAACAGCGAATTTTATATAGTATGATGTGGGAATTTGGAGGGAAATTTAGGAATTTGAGGGAAATTTTGGGAGGGAAAATTCCCACGTGGGTTGGTACCACTGCGCCGCCATCTTGGACAAGTCACGTGACCGCTCTCGACCAATCAGAGGCCAGAAAAGTGAGTCTCGCTCGCCCCCCTTTTGTCTACTAAGGGTTTTTAACATTTAAAAGTTACCTCTCCTGCTCAGTAAAAAAATAAATAAATAAAAACAACCAATCAAGTTAAAATAGCCCGGTGCTGAGCAAACTAAAAAGATTTATTTTATGTTCTACAATGTGTATATTATCTCTAAAGTTCACAATCAGAAATATTTGTAACCTAACGTAACCAAACCTAAATATAGTAAATCAAGCTATTTTTAAATAGATGAACACGAAGACAAACATATTTTTACAAGTCCTAGTTTCTGTTACGTTTAAAAAATAGCCTTTTTCTGCTTAAAAATGAAGCAGCGTTTCGTTATACGGAACATTATTTTGCTTCAGGTAACGTATATATTAGTTGTGGTAAACATTTAAAAAAGTTAAAGTTTGTCTTATTTTACCAGGCGAATTTAGGGCTAAGAATCCCTCTCTAACACTTAACCTGGGGACCAATGGCTTACTGTGATTTCCGAACCACGAGAGCGGAGTTAAAAACGCGTCTTATCGGGAATCGAACCCGGACCGAAAGCTACGGCCGCTCCAACATACAGAATTTGATATTTATTGTTAATTAATGCAACTTTAACTCTCCCAGTATTTTAAAATCCAATAAAGAACGCAGTTAGTTTTTATTCATCATATCTCTTGTATAGCTCCTACAAGAATTTATTCTTTAACATCTTATAGATTATTAAACCTTTAAATAATAATACAATTAAATAAGGTTTTAGCATATTAGGTAAACCACTTACAAAATAGATGTTTGACAATGATTATATTGCTATTTAAAAAAAATTATGCATGTGCTTTATTTGTAGTTTATCATTGCGTTTTGTAAATATATAATAAAACAATGAAACAAAGCAAACCATTTTTATTCCAGCAAATCACTGTGTAATATTAACAAAAGTACATAGCTACAATGATAATGATATAGCTGACATTTTCAATAGTATATTTAAGGTATGAAATTACTACAAAACTAAGACAAAAGGTATCTCAAACGGATTTATATACATATTCCCTGTTACAAAAAAAACTTCCTGGGAAGCATAGAGAAGAGTAAAGCTTCGGATGTTCCAGAATTAAAATTTTTAACCATTAAAAAAACTGTGTACATACTATGGTATATGTATAAGTGTTCCATTAGCACTAGTAGTGTGTGTATATTAAAACCCCTTGAAGGTTACCGTGCGTTTAAATAGCCAAGGCAAGGTAAATTGATATGTTGCAATATTCATTTGAAGTGTACAAAGGACATAAACGACTTTAACTTTAAAAATGATAACCGAAATATACTAACTATGTTTTTTAATATAAAAAAAATATTAATTACTCTCTATTTCATGGAAATTCACTAGAAGTTAAATTCATTAGAATGAACCCATACGTGTTATACTAATTACTTGTCGTGCTTCAAATACTCTGTACAAGATTCAGCTACGAGACGGAGACTGCATTACAAGTGTACTGCTTTGGGTACAAAGAGCCATATTTCTCAGGCTGAACCCTGTGAGTATGTAAATTATGGCTTTAAGTCATGTTTGTGTCAGTTCGTTTAGCATGTTCAGACATGAAACTATTCTGGTAGGAGCAGCACTCAACACTTTGGTTTGTGGAGCAAATGGTATTAACAATGGGATTTACACCTTACGTAAACGATTCTTACTAATTTCATAACATTTTTCACTAGACATCATTCTAATCCAACGTAAGTACGATTTGCCATAGGATCTACTTCCAATCTTAAGTGCACTTTTCGTTAGTAAATCTAAGTTAGATATATTGTAGTTTAATCCTTTCATCCTTCCTAAGGATGCGTTATTCCTGGCTTACTTTGCCTTAATACTACACAAACACCTTCATACAATCAAATGAAACTTATAAATGTGAAATTAGTTTATTTATCTGTATGTGGTTATATCATATCAACAAAAAGATGGATTTTGTAGAATTATCTTATAAATTCAAGTTGTTTAAGTTGTTAAATAAGTACAATGACAAATAATTCATAATACACTTTTTTATTAAAAATTATATATCACTAAAATTTAATTATTTACTAATCAATCAACAGATATGGCTCACTGAATCCTTTTTGGGATAAAACTTTTTAAAATTATACTTACATTGTATAACTTACTTAGTTCAAAATAAAATCTACATTAATGAAATAATTTGTAGTTTTATTTCTTGGAACGTCGTTCATCGAGATATGGACAATGGTAATTAATTACTAGCTCAATTACTAATGAGCAGCCGATGGTTGTCAGCTGATCCATTTCAAAATGTAATATGACTCTTAGTGGGATCGATCTGAGAGCATTTAGCTTATTAAACAGGGCTTTATCCAACTACGCTATCGACCAAATTTTATTAGTTGTTTAGTTGTTAATTAATCTATACTTTTACTGGTTAATAATTATAAAGGTAATATGACTTCTTTGTAGCATATACTATCTAAAAAGTAAATAATTTCATTCAGAAAGTAAAAATACTAGTATTTTGGTTTGTAAAGTAAAATAGTCAATTCTGAGTAAGTAGACATTTCGGAAACATTAGGAATTTTTAAATGTAAGTATAAATTCTCCCCTTACGACCTTGTTTACATTCCAGATCCATTAATTATCTGTGTGTCGTAAACTTAGTCAGGTTTCTTGGTAACTGTAGACTATTTCTGTCTTGTAAACTACGACGTTGTTTACGTCTTAGGAGGAAGACTGGTAAACAACTTGGCCAGGAAAGGTAATGTAATTCTATGATTGTTAGTTAAAAGAGATTTATAAGAGTGAAAATAGATGTTAGCATTCATGTTTAGTTTGATTCTTAAGGAAAATAAGACTCCTTTACGTGTAGGTTAGTAGGTAGTACTGTGTGGGTGGTTGGGTCAATATTATTGTATCTGATAAGTAGGTGGATTAGAAAACTTCCCATGTTCCTAAAAAGTAGTTAGTGTACTATATATTTATTTCACTAAGGGTAGGATTATCTTTAAAAATCTCTTACGTTTAATGTATAAATTACTGAATGAAACCAATGTCATGATTAAATTTAGTCTATTTTCATAAAACTTAAAGACAAAACACTCTACTCCCTGGTGTTTCCTCAAGTTATAAACAGGTATTCCGCTTTTTCGTCTCATAAAAATATAGTTCAGGTATAGTGTACAATATAATTCTTGTACATTATCAATTGAAGTAAAATAACCATTTATATTATACATATGACAAAAAATAATCTTCCCTGTACCTATTTAGAAATAAAGATATATAGAACGTTACATGTTAGCCTACTAATTAAAATATCGCATATTTTGTATATTTTCACGTTTCTATGCAGGAACAGTCTAAATAATACTATTTATACATATATGAGTAGAAATACTATAACTCTTTTACTAAAGTAATTTTATATACGACTGTTGTCTCTACATTAAATATAATAGCACATTTTGTCGTATATGTACATGTTTCTTACACAGCAAAATCCTAAACTTTCACAATTTCAATTCATGTTTGCCTTTATATCGACAACGAACCATTTTTACCATTATTTTTATAAAACCAGAATACCACCAAATTCAGTTACTTGCGCAACACAATACGTTGATTACACATAACTCACATGTATGACAAAAACTACTTAAAAACATCCATATAACTTCCACATATAACTCCCAGTAAAAATAACACCTATCCGTACTTTCTTACTACATACACATATAACACTCATGGGACATAATACTTATCTATATTTTCATTCTTCATACACATGAAACTCCCAGTGGACTTAAAATACTCACCCACATGTCAATACTGCAAACTAATACAGCATCCAGTGGACATAAGATCTAATCATACTTCTATAGCCTATTACATACATATATAACACGCTGTTTACCTAAGACCTTCCCATATTAATATGTTATATTCACGTATACCTCCTATGGTGGAACCAAGGCATGTCCATACTTCCACATTAAATTTTCATTTAACTCCCACTAAACCCCGGACCTACCCCTAATCCCATATTGCATACTAGTATACCTGCCAGTGGACCTCATACGTATCCATACTTCCATAATTCATACCCATACATCTCCCATTGGACCTAAGGCCTACCCGTACGTCCATATTGCATACCCGCACGAACATGATATGCAATATGGAAAACCTTAGTTACATTACTAATACTTTTGGTTAGTAATGTAACTATTACCTAGTAAACATATTTAGATACGGGTAAAAGTAATTTATCTCCGATATACTGGGATATATGGGCAGGTAGCATGGTCCCAGTGGACCTAAGACCTACCCATACTACCATATTGCATAGCCGTATATCTCATATTAAACCCAATACCTACCTGTACATCCATATTGCTTACCAGTATATCTACCAGTGGACCTAAGACCTACCCATAATTCCATAATGCATACCGGTATACCTCCAAGTGGAACGAAGAGTAACCCATACTTCCATTATGTATAACTACCAGTGGACCCCAGACCTACTCATACTTCAATATTGCATAACTTTATAACTTCCAGTGCACTTAAGGCCTATCCATTACTCAATATTTCATAAATAATTAACTCCGAGTGAATTCCGAACATACCCTTACATCCATATCCTACCTCCCTGTGGACATCAGACCAAACTACCCTTTCATATTACATTTATTTATAACTCCAAGTGAACCTAATACCTACTCATACTTCAATATTAAATACATATTTAATTCCTAGTGGACCTAGGACCTACACATACTTTCATATTACATTCATTTATAACTCCAAGTGAACCTAATACCTACTCATACTTCAATATTAAATACATATTTAATTCCTAGTGGACCTAGGACCTACACATACTTTCATATTACATTCATTTATAACTCCAAGTGAACCTAATACCTACTCATACTTCAATATTAAATACATATTTAATTCCTAGTAGACCTAGGACCTACACATACTTTCATATTACATTCATTTATAACTCCAAGTGAACCTAATACCTACTCATACTTCAATATTAAATACATATTTAATTCCTAGTGGACCTAGGACCTACACATACTTTCATATTACATTCATTTATAACTCCAAGTGAACCTAATACCTACTCATACTTCAATATTAAATACATATTTAATTCCTAGTGGACCTAGGACCTACACATACTTTCATATTACATTCATTTATAACTCCAAGTGAACCTAATACCTACTCATACTTCAATATTAAATACATATTTAATTCCTAGTGGACCTAGGACCTACACATACTTTCATATTACATTCATTTATAACTCCAAGTGGACCAAATACCTATTCATTTATCCGTTTCACATACTAAAATAACTCTCAGTGAATGTAAGACCTACCCATATATCTATATTAGATACAGATAAAAGATTAAATAAATGGCGATACTCCTTTTTAATTTGCGTACAGTGAGGTTCCCCTAACAATAGAAGTGAATTTACTAGATATGACACAACCAACTCTCTAGAGGAGCTTATAAAGGTTGATTTTGCTATTTAAATATAAATTATAGATTAAACTCAATTATTATTTTTTTATTAAACGTATTAATATATTATAAAAGTGGTTTAAACATTTATCATGAATGATCACACAACATAATGTGTATTATAATCAATAATTTGGGATGTATTTATATTGATAAACTTTAAGATAATACAGCATACTAAACGTTATAGTTCACTGTGTAAGTGATGTGTGCTCAGCTATTTAGGTGCTGATTTGGCCATTCATCAAGAAGCTATCAGCGTTCCACTTTGTCAGCAGTTAACACTTTCAGTACTGCATCTGGCAGTGTAATGATCTGATTACACTTTTATAATTGATATAGTTGCTATATTACAAATATTTAGTACATATTTTACAATCTATTTATTGGTTTCTCAATAATATAAAATTTAAACTTCAGCTGTCCATAACATCATATTCTTTAATTACACTTAAAAATTCTATAAATAAATGCACGGACAATATAGACAGACATAAGCATTTTATAGTTTTAAATGTCAATACAAAAAATTACAGCAAAAGGATGCAGTGGAAACATAAGTTAAAATGCTAACAAAAGTGCATACAGAAACCTTATATAAATCTATCTATTATATGTTATTATAGAAAGACTTACTAGTTTATTATTTATAAATATAAAATACAATATTCATTTTCAATATACTTTGTTTTATGTAAATTAAACTATACATGTTATCTTACTGTTTGTTGTAATTGGTTTTAATAGTATTAATAACCATTATATCAATATCTAACTTGCTACTATGTATTATTGCTAAACAAAAGTTTCCAAATGATGAGTCATTCTTTAAATAAATAAAGTGGATAGAAATCGAATTGAAAAAGCTATAAATATAAACCTCTCTTGATAATTCGTATTTTGGCAATAAAAAACGACATCTGTGTTTGAGATGAGACCGGTAACGTTGCAGCAACTATTAAATATAGTAAATAGTATTAAAGGGAGGTCTGCATCGGGGTGGGACACAATACCACTAAACATGATAAAAGAAAACTTCTTTTGTCTATCCCAACCTCTTATGCACATAGTTAACTTGAGTATACGGAACTTGAGTATGCTGAGTTCCCGAGCACATTGAAGGTTGCAAAAGTCATTCCAATCTATAAGTCTGGTTCGAAAAGTGCATTTTCTAACTACAGACCAATTTCTCTTTTGAATACACTATCTAAAATCATCGAAAAGTGCATTAAGTGCCAACTCTCAGATTATTTAAACCAACACAACCTCATTGCAGATATTCAATTCGGATTCAGATCAAACAAAAATACGTCAGATGCATTTTTTGACATAACAAAATTTATTTCTAATCAGATAGCTTTAAAAAAACATGTTTTAGTGTCATTTTTAGATCTGGCGAAAGCTTTTGATTCTGTTGATAGGTCCAAACTTCTTTTAAAACTGGAGTCAGTTGGAGTGAAAAATAATGCACTTGATTGGTTTAAAAGCTATTTAGAGAACAGATTTCAGGGTGTTTCCATAAATAAACAATCAAGCGAAATAACAAACGTAGATTACGGGGTGGTTCAAGGAAGCACGCTGGGTCCCTTATTATTCTTGATTTATATAAATAATATATCTAAATTGAATTTAAATGGAAAACTTTTCTTGTTTGCGGATGACACTGTCTTGGTTTCTGCAGGCAGCACGTGGGAGAATACATTCAATGAGGCCTCAGTTGATCTGGCAAAGATAAAAAACTGGTTCGATCATAACTCTTTAACTGTGAACGTAGATAAAACTAAATGCTTGCCAATAGTTTGCCGGAACCAAGTAGGCCCAGGGTTGGAGTGTCTGAGGATGCACTCTTGCGCTGATCCGCACTCGAGTGTCTGCGGCTGTGGAATTGTTGAACGTGTGGAACAATATAAATATTTAGGTGTAATATTAGATCAAAAACTGTGTTGGGGGCCACACGTTCAATATGTTAAGAAGTCCTTAAGAAAACTTATTTACGCGTTCACTCAGCTGAGCGAAGTGTTGAGTGTGGATCAGTGCAGGACTGTGTACTACGCCTACGTGCAGTCCGTGTTGCAGTACGGTATACTGGGGTGGGGTGGAGCAGCCGCCGCTGTGTTGGAGCCGCTTGCGGTCACTCAGAGGTCGATCATTAAAATTGCTTTAAGAAAACATTACAGATATCCAACTTACAGACTTTTTAACGAATTTCCTGTGCTAAATATTAGGCAACTTTTTATAAAAACCTTGTTAATATTCATAAAAAATAATAAATCTCATGTATTTAACAAAATTGAACATAATTATTTAACAAGACATAGGTCAAATTATGGTTACACAATACCAAGGCTTACCAGAAATTCTGAATCAATAAATACGTTTTATATTGCACAAATATTATACAGAAATCTTCCTGGAACAATAACAGAGGCGGAGAGTGACAGTGTTGCCATATACAAGAGGAAGGTGGGAAAGTGGCTGTATGCTATTGGCTGGGAAGCCGCAGAGTCCCTTATTCATTCCCCGTACACCTGAGTCGTTCCAAAGCTGATGTCTTTGGTTCCTGTGGCTTTGAATGTTCTGATGGAAGACTTTCATATTTTTTTTTTTTCTCAATATTTATTACTTTTCTTTCTTAATGTGCTTTTATTATTATAATGCAATTAAATGTAATTATTTAGTAATTGTTTATGTTGTAGCTTGATATTTTTTCATATTATCTTACATTGAAAATGTTTATGTTAAAAACAAGTAATTTTATAATCTAAGTCCTGTGAGTTGGTAATTTAATTTTTTAAATTTGTTATTTGGTAATAATATATTAGATATAAGAATATTAAATGTTTTATGTTTCATTTAGATTTACGCAAAATCTTGTTAATATAAGAACTCTTCCCCGCGCACAGACGTGTAGTCTATGCGGGGAATAATTCCATTGTAATGATTTTGTTTGTTATATTATATTACTTTTGTGTTATGTGGAATAAATATGATTTGATTTGATTTGATTTGACAAAAATAAATAAAATTTACTTTTTTATTTCCTCTTTCGCACGCTCTAAAATTATCACTAATTAAATAGGTTACAGTAGATAATACAAAGTTGGCTGATTTCGATATTCGTAAGTCACACTGGATGCATTACTTCCAAAACTGTAATCCGATCTTTATGATGAATCTTTAGCTAAAAATTATTCTAACGTACAACAGATATGTTATAAAAACTAGTTTCTCAGCTATGGCCTCACTTATAGTAACATAATTTCATAAAAGGAACGGGAATATGCTTTTAATAATATACATTTAGTAAATAAATAATGTTTAGAGTGTATATATTTATACTGTTAACACTGTAATAAATTGTAAACCTGGCTGTTTGTATGTGCTGTTAACTACTTCTGTCAGTTTATGCTTAAACATTGGTAAATTTAATTTAAAAAAATAATTGGACATCGTTAATACATCATGGCACAGCATTACCACCTCCACTTAAGTACCCCTAACTACCCCAATCCTATTACAGGAAACCACTTAGGCTCGTGTGGTGGGTTAACAAACCACATGACATTAAGTAGTGTTGTAAATTACGTCCTTTCATTCTACAAAGTTAAATTATATTTTATGGTTGTTAAAATAATTTATGTGATGAAGCACTGAATTGTTTATCAAATGTATTAAATTAGACAATACTCTTTCTGATGTATATATAAAATATAATAATATATTTATTTTAAAAAGGGAATGCATACAAATAATTAAATCACAATTAGGAAATGAGTGATTGAAGGATCCATCGTATGAACTCTATTTCCAATATTACTATATTTGACAAGTGGAATATAAATGCTACTTTACTAATTGAACTATGAATAAGTTATTTATACAAAACAAAATACGAACAGCCAAAGGAAATTCATAATTATTGAATGCTATTTTTTCCTGATTTCCACTGATATTTTCTGCCAAACATATTGATATAATTAAGTGATCTGATTTCACTAATTTAATACACAAACACTGCAATATATTTTTAAATTTTATTATGGATTTATCATGTTATAATGCAGCCTATTTCAAATCGTTTACCATTAATGTGTCAGTTGTACAGAGCAACCAAACTGGCCAACCCCTTGGCCACACAAGGTGTATCAGTATAGGAATGGTCTGTGTGAATGTACACCTCTAAGTATCTCGTACAGTAACTATTGCGTATGGAAAAGTGATATTTTGCTTAAAACATAGTCTTCTTGAATTTATGGGCCAGGAATTTATTTTTGTATAAAGGACGGATTTTCACAGTTCAATTCCCATAAAAACATTTTAATATGCTGTAAATCCACTTTGTTTCAAGATACAGTAATATGACAAATGTATGAATAAATTTAGGATACGATTGTTTATTTGTTTAGTTATTGTTCATAATAAAACAGAAAATATCCAGTGGTCTTGGCCATAGGGTTCCGATCTCATCGCAAGATAACGCTTCAACCATCATCGAGCGTGGCAGTTCCTTGTAGGTAGCCTGTCTACCCGGTCACTGGTGGTGGTGCGGAAGTTACCCTTAACCCCTTGGTACTCAGGTTATGTGTTAGAGAGTTTATTACTCCTAACCTCGCCCGATAATAAGACATAAACTTTTAACTTTACAATTTTAAAACGTAGTTTGAATGTCTTTTCTGACAAACAATGTCCATTAATTTTTCTATGGATTAAAAATACTATACTTATCTCAGACTAATAATTAAAAAAAGTTTAAAAACGATAGTAAGTTGTGGGCTGCTATAATTTGAAAACTCAAAACCTATTGATGTTAAATTGATAATCATAATAGATTTCTTATTTTCAGTATTCTCGAGTCGATGAATAAGTTTTGGTGAAAGCAAGTGGAGTGAATCAAGAGTCATGTGTCATGCTTTAAAACCAAACATAATGTTGCGATCAGTCTTACGTGAGGATAACATAAATTATAAACATATTTATGGTAATTGACTTATGATGTTTTTATCGATTGAGCGTTAAAGTAGGTCTAATTTGAGGTAAGTCTCATTCCAGGTTGGGAACTACACATCAAGTATAAATTGATATGTTCGGAGACACTAGTGCGGGAGATCATAGGCTTTTTTAGACATCAGCCGTGTGCGATTGATCCCATGTAAACATTTAAATGTCTTATACAGGGTGAGGCAGACCACCCGTGCAGCATGTATAGCAGGAGAACGGTTTGGTCTAGTGGCCTAAAACAAAATGCTTTCCCCCTATATTGCATATGGGGAGTCCATTAAAAATGTTTTCATCAATCTTTTCGTAAAGAGTATTGAAAAACTAGGGGCCATGGGTTCGAATCTCAAAATTATCAAATGCAAACCTATGGCAAATAATACATCATTTTAAAGGTCTTGTTAAAAGAAACTCATTGGTGAAAACAAAATTCATTTATCATGACACATTTCAAAATGGCGGCCATTTTTGTGAAAAATATTGACGTTTACGGAATACCCTATAGTTTTCTTACTGTTTGAGATAGGTTCATTCCAATTTCAATTTTTTACTTGCAAAACCTTCAGCTTCACTCTGATATGCCGCATGACTACTTTTATCATTATTTTGATATTGGCCCCCTAATAAGAATTTTGAAAAATTAAAAATTCCCTAAAGTCAAAATTTTTAAATAGCAACATGCATCATGTTGTATGTCATTTTAAAGCGCTTGTTAAGACAAACAAATTTTGCATTACACTTTTTTTTGTATCTCCAGTGGTTTTTGAGAAATAAGCACAAATGTGTTTTTAATAATAATTTTCCCACCTTTTTACGTTACTTTGGCCATACATTTTGTATTTTAAAAAATGATCAGATTTAAAAAAATATAAATTGGTATTTTTACTCTTAATGTCTCTTAAAAAATACACGATTTGTATTTTTTACAAGATTTGTAAATTCTTGTATTTATTTTCTAACTTTTAACATAATTGCAACCTTAAAAAATTAATAAGTAATAAGAGTATCGTACAAAAATATCCAGAATCCAACTGAATTTACTTTACTGTAGTTTACATGTGCTCGAATTGAAAACCATTATTTTCTATACATAAATCTATTCTGGAGGTGAAGCTATCTACAGCTCGCAATACTTCTTCGCCACTGATAGAATTTATACCATGTCTGATTCTCTGCATCATATCTTCGATTGTTGTTGGTCGTCTTTTGTACACTAAATCTTTCAGCCTACCCTACAAGTAGAAATCCATACAAGTTAAACCAGGAGATCTTGGAGGGTAGTTGACAGGACCACCTCTTCCAATCCACCTTTCAGGATAGTGTTCATCAAGAGTTTATCTGACGTTGTTGGCGTAGTGAGGTGGTGCCCCATCATTCATGAACCACAAATTTTCTATGTCTTCGTCGGTTATATCTATTAATAGGTTAGGCAGGTGGTTTAGCAAAAAGTTGTTATAAGTGTCTCCAACTAGGTGTTCTCTGAAGAAAAAGGGACCTATAATTTTTCTACCAAGGATGCCACACCAAGTATTCAAAGTCCAGTATCTCTGGTTATCAACCTCTCGCATCCAGTGTGGATTCTCATAGGCCCAGTACCTCATATTATGGCGGTTCACTTCACCATTACTGCGGAAAGTTGCTTCGTCACACCACAGTAATTTACGAAAAAAATGTTCACGTTGTTGTAACATTTCCCTAGCCCACAAACAAAAATTCATTCTTCGATGGCTATCATCACCATGCAGTTCTTGGTGTAATGATATCTTGTATGGGTGCATTTTGTTATCTTTCAAGATTCTCAACACTGACCTTTGACTGACACCCGCATCTAGAGCTATTCTTCTGGACGAGTCAGTTGGATTGAGTTCAACCGCTGCCAAAATGTCTGGTGCCGTATCACTTCTTACAGGCCTAGCTAGGGTTTTTCCTTTATTGAAATCAGGCTGAACCTGTCCTTTTTCACGCACACGACTAGCAAGTCTTTGAAAGGCCATTCTTGATTGAACTTCTCTGTCTGGATAACGTTCTGCGTAGAGATTCGCAGCAGCTGAGTAATTCTGGAAACATTCGCCTAACACCATTAGCATTTGGAAAGCCTCTTCATTTGTGTACGGCATTTCAATAAATACAGAACTATCATTCACAATAAAAGGACAAAATAAGGAGTAAAATGGAGAATTAAAGTGGTTGTCAAATAAAATAAGTTTTGTTTCAGGAACTAACATGAAGTGTACAATAATGCACTAGAACAGCTGATTTTATAAACAGCTGAAAATAATCAGCTGATTAAACAATCATAAGATTAATAATAATTGCAGTAACCCAGGAGCAAAGTATCAACTGGTTGTACAGAACAGTAAAGGCCGATTGTGAAAGGTACCTAACCATGCGAAGCGAGTAATGGTACTGTGTATAAAAACTATTAATATTTATTTATAATATTAAAGTATAAATATACAACAAACAATTTTAAATGATAAAATTACAATTATGGTGATTTCTGTTTTTTACAAAGGTCTCTTAATTTTAGCGAATCATACAAATCCGGAACCAAAAGGCCATCTGCCACATATTCCCTTCAAGATTATCTTAGTAATAAGCTTTAAACCAGATTGTAATAATACCAGATTAGTAATAATACCATATCTGTATTATTAGCAATGATAACACAGTACTTAATGTAAAACGCTTTTTGCCTGTATTTGTCAAATTGAAATATCTTAATAAAAAATACATTTGCTTACATAATTCCTTATTTCGATTTACGCAATTAAAATGTTAGATTTTGACTCAGTGCTTTCATTTTTGGATGTCAGTGGCCAAAGTAACGTAAAAAGTTGAGAAAATTATTATTAAAAACACGTTTGTGCTTATTTCTCAAAAACCACTGGAGATACAAAAAAAAGTGTAATGCAAAATTTGTTTGTCTTAACAAGCGCTTTAAAATGACATACAACATGATGCATGTTGCTATTTAAAAATTTTGACTTTAGGGAATTTTTAATTTTTCAAAATTCTTATTAGGGGGCCAATATCAAAATAATGATAAAAGTAGTCTTGCGGCATATCAGAGTGAAGCTGAAGGTTTTGCAAGTAAGAAATTGAAATTGGAATGAACCTATCTCAAACAGTAAGAAAACTATAGGGTATTCCGTAAACGTCAATATTTTTCACAAAAATGGCCGCCATTTTGAAATGTGTCATGATAAATGAATTTTGTTTTCACCAATGAGTTTCTTTCAACAAGACCTTTAAAATGATGTATTATTTGCCATAGGTTTGCATTTGATAATTTTGAGATTCGAACCCATGGCCCCTAGTTTTTCAACACTCTTTACGAAAAGGTTGATGAAAACATTTTTAATGGACTCCCCATATGCAATATAGGGGGAAAGCATTTTGTTTTAGGCCACTAGACCAAACCGTTTTCCTGCTATACATGCTGCACGGGTGGTCTGCCTCACCCTGTATATGTTTATCGGTATTTGTAGTAAAAGGAAGTTACATTCGTAAGCCAACATGTATTTTTTGTGACAACTGGTAGTAAAGTATAATTGGTATGCAAGGTAAGTATAAACAGTAGCAGTATTGTATGAGGAGAGAGTGTCCTGAGTAGCGTTGATGAGTTTCACAAAATGCGGTGAATTTGAGGAGTTATTGCAAGTTCCTTTCAACTCCCAAAGAATAATTCGGTTTCTAAACCACCAATATTTAAATGATAAATAAATAATGAGTGTTTTTTTACTGTAAATTATTGTTAGGACAGTGTGCCCTACATGGGTTATTTAAATGTGACCAAAGGCTAATAAACTTTTATTATGAAATGGTTGATGACATTTTGCTGAAGTTACACCCCCATAAAGTTACAAGCGACGAAACTTCATCGATGATTGACTTGGAACTTACATAATTGGAAGGAGTGTTTGCACAGAGATTTCTTCGGGACTTATTTATTACAGAACAGAACTGAATAATTCTCGTTGTATCTATCAAACACGACCTTCTATAGTCTTGTACATCCCCATCTGGCATATGGACTCAGACTTTGAAGCAGCTCAGTAGTACAGAGGTAGAGGAGAGCTGAACTGGGGGTTGCAGTGCTGCCATCATTGTAATGAAATATCCCTTACTTGGAATGCTTATATGCGTTTGTTTATACTGTATTGTAAGCCCCTCCGGTAGAGAAGAGCCTGGAGTATTATCTTACGTTTAGGTTTGGAAGGTCTCTTGATTTAGTGAGCAATTGGTGGGAAAGTTCCTACTTTGTAAGTTGCAGTTTGGAGGGAGAAATTCTATTGTTTTGAAGCTACACCATTTATTAGTCAAAATCAGATGTTTTTTGGGTGGTAGCATGTTTCACAATTGGTATATCTTTGAAGCCTGTTTTAAAATCATATCCATCTCAATTCATTCTAGTTCTAGTACTATTTTTGTACTGTACAGGACTTTCTGTATGTTTTATTTGTTCTGTGTTTGTTAATATTCCAAGGACTTACTAAAGGAATATATAAAAAGGTAACTTTGCTTTCCCATCCTTAAAAAACCGTATAGATCTTTAATTTGTTAGGCATTTTAGTTTAATAATAATAATAATAAGACCACCTTGATGAATCAGATAAAATACTGTCCAAGTTTCGGAGGAAAGATTGGACATCGAAAAGGGAGAGAGCTTCCATCCGCCAAGGGCAATCTATGAGTTGATCTTGTTAACCAATAAGATCATTTATGACCCTGCAATGAGTTAGTAGGCTAGAGATGACTACTCTCCGTCCGGTATCTTTATTTGATATTTACTGAATTTGACTTAGCACATTTATCAAAAGGACTGTTTTAATATAGTCGATGTTATTATGAGTTTTATTGTCAAAGGCGGTTGCTAACCTATGTAATACAGTAGTTTGTCAGTTTTTGAAATTGTAGAAACATAGCATAATAATATTTTTTTATTGTTTGATATATTATTATTTTAAAATATCAAGGCTATATTCTACTTTACAAACTGTCTGTACAGTCTGAACATTTGGATTAAAAAATAGAGTACCCTTATTTAATTTTATTTTATTTAATATAATCACACGTATATGATTCATTTCAAGAAAATTATTAATATATTTAAATAACATCATTGAAATTTGTTCTAAGTTGTGTTTTACCGTTTATTATTAATTGCTTATAAAAAGCTACTGACAATATTGTAAGTTTCTAAATTAGGATATGAACATATGTTTAGTCCGCAAATAAGAGCAACATCTTAGACATATTAACTGTCGTCGTATATTTCAAATAAAAAGACATAATAAGCTGTGAGATGTTTAGACAACATCAACAGCAAGCAATTTACAATGCAAAATTTGATGTTTTACCCAATAATTCTAAACATACCATTCGGTCTCCATAAAATATGTTATTTAGTCTCTACCACATTATCTCCTAGTAAGGTAGCTTAATAGTTGTGTGATGTACTGTCGGAGAAGTGCTGAAGACAAAGTAGAGGAATAATGAAACCTTTTAGTCTCAACTTCTGGTTTATGAAATTCAGGGAGGAAAGCCAGGAGCAATATATTTATTTTGATATTTTTTAGATTCTCTCCAAGATGTTTTTGGTCTTATCCAAAGGTCCAAGATCTTATCCCATATCTGGGATAAGATTGATTTTCAATCACCTATCTAAAAACTCTAATGTATTTTTAAAAGACTTTTGGCTAACTTCAAAATCAGGAGATTCATTTAACTGTAATACTCATATATTACAGTTTCATTTAACTGTAATACTCATGTATTACAGTTTCATTTAACTGTAATACTCATGTATTACAGTTTCATTTAACTGTAATACTCATGTATTACAGTTTCATTTAACTGTAATACTCATGTATTACAATTTCATTTAACTGTAATACTCATGTATTACAGTTTCATTTAACTGTAATACTCATGTATTACAGTTTCATTCTTTATTTCCTTTCAAACATCATGACTTCTTCTCTGTTCTAAATATTCAGAACCAAACATTTGCATACAATTATTTAACGTTGCTTAAATATAAAGACGATATCTGTTTTAAAAACCCGGCGTTCGACATAAAAAAATTTAACTTAATTATATGACCGAACCAATTATTTATTCTGTAAAATTTTGTGCTTGATTTATTGTATTTAATAATATTGTTTGACATAAAAATCTTTGTATCTCAAACTATTTATAGTTACGTAATGCGCTTTGGGAGTGTAAAATAATTATAATACAATAATTTTTATAAAACATTCTAATAGATTATTGATAGTTTTAGCTATTTAAAACTAATAATGTTTATTACATGTAAACCTACTACCTGATGTTTCCTAACATTTATAGATTAAGAATTTAAATTTAAATTGAGGGCAGATGTAATAAAAAACGTTGTTTTATGTTGTAACTTTGCAGAATATAGATACTTAAGTATTGTTGAGTTTAATCCATAGTTTTAATCATAACCACTAGCCTTTAAAAACATATATTACTGGTGAAGTAATATTATTTTATTTTTTTGAATGATTATTATTTTCTTAAACTACTCCGCATTTAAACCACGCCCACTTAGTCATAATACTGCAGTGTATCCTAACCAGCACTAAGAATGGTCAAAATGAACACAAGTGTCTGAAAGGCAAGCCATTAAGACCTGTTTGCAGTGATACGGGTTTTAAAGCGTGTCATTAGCAAATACAGTTACCAATGACCATAAACTTCTCCACCTGTATTTTATCCTGGAGACATGAAGAATACCATTACCCCTATACTATGTCTTGCATTTTATTACTGAGCCAATCTTTATTTACAATGCCATATGATGTACTTGAGCTACGCCTAAATGTACCACTAAAGATTTTATAGTAAAAAACTATACAAAGATCTACTTATATGTATATTTAATTGACAGTGTAAAATTAGTATGAAATGCAAGCTATACTACAATGTATTCTAAACGAATGAATACGTTATCAGTCGTTGTAGGTATTTTACATTATTAATTTTACAATAAATTGTCAATTAAACCCTCAATATTTTAAATTAGGAAAGGAATAATACAGTTCTAGTTAAGAATCATGTAGTTTTATTTAAATATATAATTATATAAAAAGTATATATTTCTTCATTTTATTAAACAGTTACAAAATCTTTTATGACCTAAAATTATATGAATAAGTTTTAATGAAAAAATGTTTAAAAAGAAAATTATATGTTTCTCCAATTAGTATCTAGTTTAAACTATTTCTTCAACGAATGCAATAAATCACTTACCCAGAAGTTTTTATAAGTTTAAGAACACAATAAAAGTAAACCAAAATGCTGTGAAGGCGATGAAATCTGTTTGTTTAAGTCTGTTGATTCAAGAATGCAATATCCTTTCAAATATTAGAAGGTTTCAGTAAATATTTGCCACGACGTAAATTAAACTACAAGAAAACAGTTTACTGTAGATTTTATTAACTCAATTTCTTTCCGGCATATATTTTGTCTCCTGTTGGAAATTTGTAAAATCAAGAATGCTTGGAATGTGACATGAACTTTACAACAAGACTATGAGTCATCATTGATGTGTGTCACTCATCACGTGTTGTAACCATCTGTTTGGTTATACAAGTAACGCTTATATCTAGTTCGAAAAAATATATGACTTATTGTCCTTAAACGTATGCAAAGGACAATAAGTCATACGTGTGCCTTTGCATACCCAATACCCAAGATCATTTAATATGAATAAATCCTAGAAGAATGAATATCCTCTGTCCTTTAAAATGCAAATTTATGTCGTATTTATTAGAAATGCCTATAAATGTTTATAGAGTAAAAACTAACATATTATCATAATATAACATTCGTGTAAAACTACCAAAAAGTATAAAATAAATATTAGTACTACATATTTCGCAAATCATAAGTCTATAAACAATTCTAAGTTCTGTGAATTAATAAAATATATGAAACACAAAACTACAGAAATATAAAGTCACACTAACCATAACATTTTACTAAAATAAATATTCATTAATTATACAACACAGAGGAAACCTGGTGTAATATTTAATTGTATAATGGATAGACAAGATAACCTCATAACATCTCCACCATAGTGAGACTAAGTATCCATTGAAAAAACATTTTACGGTCAATAATAACATTTTCGTAACAATTGAAGAGTGACTAACTTCCTTTGTAATCTGAACTGTTTTTACTATCGCCCTTTACATTCAAGATGTATCTGACTGAAGACATTAGTTATCAACGTTTTGCTTCAGATGCTTTCAAACTAAATATTTCCTTATGATTTTATATTCCTCCTACTCTTCTTAACTTTGCTGTATTATTTGTACTACCATCGTTCTGATTAAAGATTCATAGTCCTTATCTGTATATTATTCTGTTCCTTGTAACACCTACTATTAATTTTAATACATATTATTCACAGGATGAATTATTTTAAGTGTATATTAGGACAGTATTTCTTTTACGTTGTGCATTTATAAGTGGTGCCCACTTCGAATGCAATAACTGTAAAAATTGAATATTAAACATAATAATTGTAAGGTCACGTGTCCATTTATTTATCAGCTATTACATCTTAATTCTTTACAAAAGGAAGTAAACAATAGTCCATTACAAAGATTAAATTTGCCCTTGCTTAATAATTATTTATATATTTTTCTTAAGTATATGTACATATATATTGTCCTAACCATCTATTATATTTATGTTATCAAAGAAGTCAAATAGGTTATTTGTATTTTTAAATAAATAAAAATGCCTTTATTGTGCAAGCGTATTTCAGTTTGAACAACTGTTTTCCAAATCAACTATTGTCAATCTTAAATTAAAATTAATAATAAAATTAATAACAATAGTTACACAGCAGCAAAAACACTTTACTTATCTAAATGGGCCCTGGTTTTAACAGCTCCTTCATTTTTATTTTAAAATTAGCAACAGAAGCTATGTTTTTAACATGCGGAGGAAGGTCATTAAATAATTTGGGGCCAAAGTATGAAAACCCCTTCCTCCCTACTTCAAGCCTCACTTGAGGAAAGTGAAGCTGTCCATCCTGGCGGGTGCTACGTTGAGAGACCTCCCCACGGAACATGAGCTTCTCGCTTAGGTACTGTGGCTCTTTTAGAATAAGAGCTTTGTGGACCATGCAACATGTCAGAATTCTACACACCACTTCCATAGGGAGCATGTTGACAGCATCTCGAAAAGGTGACACATGATCGAAAAAAATTAAGATTGAAAATGTAGATTAAAATGTTAAACTGTTATGGAACTGTAGACGTGGTACTGATTGTATTATTTACAAAATAAATTGTCAAAAATAACCTATGCCTAACATATAAGGGCCTACCTATTTAAAATATATCGTTTAATGTGAAACAATGTGAATATACTAATAGGTCTTAAAGTAAAAATAAAAAAATGTTCATATTATATAATTATTATGATTTCATGTATAGCTTTTTATTATTGCATAAGTTTTTTTAGTATTAACAAATTATGACTATGAAATCATTTAAAATGTAGGTGATCCAATAAAAATCTTTGTATAAACTATAATGGAAGATAACTGTTGGTTTGGCATTTGAAACTTTCATAAAAAGGTCACTAAACTTATGTTTCTGTTATATTTTATGATATTAATGATAAAAACTGTGAAATAATTTCTTCAGTAGCGACATGAACTACATATAAATTCTAGGTATATGGATAAATTAATTCATAATACAAAAAACATAATTGACCTTCAATTAAACAATAATGTCATTTTTATGATCCAGACAAAGTTACGTCCAAGTTGTGGAGAGAAAATTGGACGCAGAACGGTGAGAGAGATCCCATCGGCCTACGGCAATCTAGAAGTTGATCTTGTTAGCTATTAACTTCGTTTATGACTCTGCTTTGAGTTTATTAAAAATTTTATTTTTTTCTTCTTCCCTTCAGACATTTAAGACATTTGTATCCTGTGAATCAGCTCACTACATAACAATGTAAGTAGGTATCTATCCATGTTTATAATGGGGTATACCTTAATAACTTTGTTATCTTCAATATAGAGGACATTTGGTTGAATTACAATTTAACGGTTAACATATTTGTATTACTGAAAACTTTACATTAATGTTAATACATTCTCTTTGTAGGAAATTAAGCTCTAAGCATGAAAATACTTTCAATGTAACAACGTAGATTTATTAGTACAGTTTTGTTTATGTTTCTGGTGTTTTAATACCTACTATCTCTTTAGAAGTAAACTCATTTTAAATGAGAGACATTATAAGATTCTCTGAAGTTCAATACAGATAAGTATTGAAGTTGTTTTGTCATAGAGGAACGAAATTGAGCTAAATACGATTTATTTAAGTTAGAATGTATATATTTACACCAACTAGTAAACATGTTTTAATAAAAAAAAGAAATTAGTGGAAATTACACAAATTCTTCATATATACAAACACACACACACACACACACACACACACACACACACACACACACACACACACACACACACACACACACACACACACACACACACACACACACACACACACACACACACACACACACACACACACACACACACACACACACACACACACACACACACACACACACACACACACACACACAAACACACAAACACACACACACACACACACACACACACACACACACACACACACACACACACACACACACACACACACACACACACACACACACACACACACACACACACACACACACACACACACATATATATATATATATATATATACATGCCTGCGTCATAATTATAGGTTAGTAGGGGACACCCCTGCACGCTTCGCGCTCCTACACCGACGCTCGCTACGCTCGATACACCTCGGCATGTGACTTTTGAATAAAAATAATAATAGATTACCTGTATAATGTGAAATCACAATATTAAATTTATTTACAGTATCTCACACACATTTCTTGCCTTGCTACCTTTTTATTAGTATAAATACCCATTGTATTACTTAGCCTATTTAAAACATGTTAATTTCATTTGTTTTTGTTTATCAGCTGAAGATTGAACTCAAAGTATAATAATAAAAATTCATTATTAGTGTAATGTCAATCTTACAAAATATACGTGTTTTTTATCTATTTAAAAAACAGTTGTTCTTAATTTCCTAAAATCAACCCAATTTTTTCTTTATGTAAAATAAAAATATTTTAGGGGCGATTTGTACCCCTTCCGAGTACTTCATCATTATGGAGATACTTTAGTTGTCCTATTAAGACCTAAAGAAATAGTGTACAACACTTTAGCTCTCTACCTACATGGGAAGTTCGAGAATTAGTGATGAGTGAGTGAGGGCTTTCTTTTTTACACAATGATAACCCAATGCCAGTAAACACAACTGGGTGAAAGTGATGAAATCTGTACCCAGTTTGGATATTAATTAGAATCTCCTAATTAATTGGTTATTTATGGTACTCTGAACATATTTAAGCTCTGTTGTGGTAGGCTTAAAACAGATGTATGGTAGACATTTTATTACCAAGATAAAAGTTAATACTGTGTCGATTAATGGTGAGAAATACATACTATTATACAACGTTTACCTTAGCAGTGCATACTATAATAATTATTCCATTTCCAGGAACCCAGAAAAAAACACAAATATGCAAGTAATTTAAGTATTAATCTATAGTTATTGACGCTAATCAGATGTTATATAGATATTTTAACTCTTTTCTGTATTGTACTTTACTGATGTTATTTTTTTAACAGACAAATTTGAAGTAAAAAAATATTCATTTCAACAAACAACAAATGATATTACCTCGTTAACTTCCCAACCTGCCATGACACTGATCATCCGATTGAACAAAGATCTCTGAGACGAGATGAAGTTTAAAGTTACAGTAACTGAAAAGTTGAATTGTCTTTTCTTTGCTGACGTAACTCTCGGCAGTATCATTTCTCACGCTCCACTGAAGGCATTATTTATTTTTGTTTTGTTTCAGACGATCTGAAACGAAATATTTTTAATAAGTTTGTCCTCTCTGCTACCTCCCAACCCTGCTATGTTAATTTTAATAACGCCATTTGTGCGAGAGTATTCTTGGCTATTATTTATAACTAAGGAATACATATTATCAATGGCAGACACTCGTGGGGGGAGGGGTATATTTGACAAGGTAAGGCAACATTGGGTGTTAGAGGGTGAATGAGATGAGACTTGAGTTAGGAGGGTGGACCGGAAAGAAGTACGTAGGGAGTTGACTATTGACCGGATAAAACTTACTTTGAGAGGGAGGCTGGTAGAATAAGTAAGGACTATGTTGGGAGGGAGGGTGTACCAGCAGAGACGGGTAGGTGATGGGAGGGTGTACCAGCGGAGACGTGTGGGTGATGGGAGGGTGTACCAGCAGACGGGTAGGTAATGGGAGGGTGTACCAGCAGAGACGTATGGCTGATGGGAGGATGGATCGAGTAAGACTTACGTGCTGAGAGAGAGAGAGAGAGAGAGAGAGAGAGAGAGAGAGAGAGAGAGAGAGAGAGAGAGAGAGAGAGAGAGAGAGAGAGAGAGAGAGAGAGAGAGAGAGAGAGAGAGAGAGAGAGAGAGAGAGAGAGAGAGAGAGAGAGAGAGAGAGAGAGAGAGAGAGAGAGAGAGAGAGAGAGAGAGAGAGAGAGAGAGAGAGAGAGAGAGAGAGAGAGAGAGAGAGAGAGAGAGAGAGAGAGAGAGAGAGAGAGAGAGAGAGAGAGAGAGAGAGAGAGAGAGAGAGAGAGAGAGAGAGAGAGAGAGAGAGAGAGAGAGAGAGAGAGAGAGAGAGAGAGAGAGAGAGAGAGAGAGAGAGAGAGAGAGAGAGAGAGAGAGAGAGAGAGAGAGAGAGAGAGAGAGAGAGAGAGAGAGAGAGAGAGAGAGAGAGAGAGAGAGAGAGAGAGAGAGAGAGAGAGAGAGAGAGAGAGAGAGAGAGAGAGAGAGAGAGAGAGAGAGAGAGAGAGAGAGAGAGAGAGAGAGAGAGAGAGAGAGAGAGAGAGAGAGAGAGAGAGAGAGAGAGAGAGAGAGAGAGAGAGAGAGAGAGAGAGAGAGAGAGAGAGAGAGAGAGAGAGAGAGAGAGAGAGAGAGAGAGAGAGAGAGAGAGAGAGTGGACGGGGTAATGTGTACGTAGGGTGTTGGTTGGGCCGGGTTACTTGCCTAGACAGAGTCCTTCGAGTCGGTATTTATCACTACAAAATAATAGATATATTTGAATATACTGTAATTTTCAACTTTTAACAAAATTAATTTATTTTCTATTTTATGTATCATACATGACCACATTGAATATTGAATAGCTTAGTTTGTATATAACGTTATTTTAAATTAAAACGTTACTATGTTTTTATAGGTTTTACTGATAAAATTTGTTAGGTGCAATTTTCACTAATCTGTAATCTTTATGGTTTTTTTTTTTTTTTTCTTGGAAGGATATTTAAGGAAGGACAAATGATATTTAAGGCAAATCTTTGAATGTAAGTTTTGGATTAACTTGGATCTTCGAAATGTTTAAAACAATCATTTACTGAACTCGTTTAATGTCGGAAAGGATATTGCGTTTTTTATATGAGAAGATCTGAGCTAAGAAAAATTCACTTCTTTAATTTTTTTTTTTTTAGTAAAATTTATTTATTAACACTACCTGTGATGAATAGCATGAAGAATTTTTAGATAACAAAATGTGTAAGATTTAAAATAGTTGTTATATAAAAACTAAAATGCTTTGCAGAACTGATGGAGAAATTATTGAGTATGGACTGAAAACATACAAGAAATAACGTGTCATAGATATGCCGTTCGGTTACGGGATATCTGTGTAAAAAATATTTATACTGTTTATATTATATTCTATATAATCTTAAACACTTATCCCGTTTATAGCGTACTGCTTAGATCTTGGCAGATAAAAGATGTTTATAAATTATTTTAATAATTACAATTAAAAGAGTGCACGTGTTAAGAAGTGAATCGTATCAAGCACAATCAGATTTGTACATTAATAATGTAGTTAAAACACTACTTAGCATACCATTGGTAGACCACGAAAAAAATTAGGTCACCATTTTACTAGAGTAAAAATGTAATCATTTGTTAACTAATTGTCGATGTGGTAGCTCAGTAACTAAGGATTCTGACTGTGGAGGGCACGTTCCAAAGTTCGAATGCCCACTGAGCCAACGGTACTCCACTCGTTGAATAAAGTTCACGCAAAGGCTTGCAGGCCCATGTGAAGTGATGAGTGAAGACTTAAAAAATTGTTTGTAAATATAATAAATCTTGTAAAAGAATTTTAAATATAAATCGGAATGTTTGAAAGACTAAAGTAATTATTTTCATAATAATTGCAAAACTTCAAGTAGTTTTTTTTACATTTCTAACCCTAGCAAGATGTATTTTGAAATTCTCTATGCTGTGAATTTCTCTATGAGGAAATATATTGCCTGTGAAATGTAAAAGTTAAAAATATTAAAATTATTATTTATAGTTAATTTAAGATCTGATGTTCATATCAACTATCATTATGAATAAATTATTAGTTTTTATCAAATATTTTGTTTTCTTGTTGACCGAAATAAAACTAACCTCGTACAAAATAATAGGGATTTTTGGATTTAATGTAATATTTAAATTTGACGTAAAACACGTTGTACGACTTAGGGAATGTGAATTATAGTGCGTTCTCTGAATTAACCAACTTGTAATAAATATATACCAAACATTTCCAGGTAGCTTAATGTTTATACACACCTCTTCAACTATCCACCCAGTTTATTTAAAATGAATTCGTGTGAACCAGTTGGTGTCAACGTGGGATATGCATGACGGTCATAATAGGTTCTGATAACACAGATCTCATGTTGGTCTCAGATATTAGGAATTTTCCTCGTTAGGAATGGACAATGCTGAGTCACTTTTGCACGAGTTGTTGAAACTGGAACTATCGGAAGAGTAAGTGGGAATGGTAAATTATTGATTATGTGATCGTGCAATTTACACTCAAACGAGAGTCTAACGCAATCCTGCAAAAGGCTATATCTGGTTTTCATTTAATTAGAGAATCTGGTCTTGAATATTTTGAAAACTTTGCCTTAGCTCTCTGACGGGAGAGATCAATATTAAAAACTATGACTTGATTACCTTGCACTTTAGATAATATTTTCATATTTTAAATTTTGAACTGTGATATAAATTTAAAAAAAATGTGATAGTTTATATCATGTCAATTTTATACGTATGATATGATATAAATCATGTTTATACCATGAATGTTTATATCGGACAGTATAAAAAATCACCCTTTTTGTAAACCCCCTATTGTCCGATGACAACCACGTAAAGGTACTATCTTCATTATTTACAGTATAACTGGATGTTTCTCCCATGCTCTAATATAACAGGAGTTTCAGCGATACCACTGAGGATTCCACATCACTGTACAGATGTCTTATAAATAGAGTATGTAGCATCTTGACGTGGTTGTCACTGGAAATATGGATTGTAGTTACGGAACAGGCCACTTATCTTAATATCTAAGATTTTCTACTTTTTAACAATTTTTGTCTCCTATTTTGTAGTTTATAAGGAAACCCTTACTATAGTGATATATTTTAAATACATAAAATAAGTATGTGATTTTAAGTGTTCATAAACAAGGTATGTAAACTTTTGGAATACAGATTGTTTTATTAATAATTGATATTTGTATTGATAGTAGCAAGTAATGGTACATATTTATGTTTAAACAATAAAATTACATATAACAGTTGAGGTTCACAACAAAACACTGTTTCCACGAGAACAATGGTCGTGTTTTCTAGTTACAGAAGTTACTCGACAAAATGCAGATTCCCAGTAAACAAAGAACAGAGTCAATGGGATTACGGTTCCCCCAAATGGGTGACTGTTAGATTTGGTTCGATTCTGATCAGTTTATAAATACATTTACTTGCATACTCTTACCTCACCCTACTTCCAAGCTTAAGTTACACGTTGCCACTGAATGTTATTCTTCTTCTTATACATATGTTTTAAATAATATAATTAATAATCCTAAATGATATAGTTGTAAGTTAATTTATTTTTATTGATTAATAATTGTTTGTTTAAGTTTTGTATTTTGTACAAATAAAATATCTATAAATGTGAAACTCGAATGCAATTTTTTTGCAAATACATTACCATATTATTTCATATAAATTTTTTATTGTTATATTTTTTCATTAGTGATAAACTGATTTTTTAAAGACTTTAATTCACAGCAATTCAAATACTTTCATATTAGTAGCCATTTAGTTTGCATTTGGATTAATGCAGTGTGTAAATGGCTGACGGTTACTCCAAAAATGCCACTTGAGGGTTGGACATACTGTTGGCCTATGCATACCACTCTACGTGTAGGTATTGTAGAGTGGTATTGACCCACCCGCCCACCCATACACGTACAGTGCTATTGACCCACTCGCCCACCCATACACAAACAGTGGTATTGACCCACCCGCCCACCCATACACGTACAGTGGTAAAGTAAATAGTTCATAAAATTTGTATTTTTAACCAATTTTTACAAATGAGGTATCATTGGAAAGGTAAACGTATTTATAAGCTGTTTTATATCTAACACAATTTCCATAAAAACAGTGGTTTTCTATACACTTGTTAAAATAAAAACAAAATGGCCGTAATTTTTTAAATATTCAAGATACATTTTTAAAGTTATCAAGATAATTTTAAAATGTTTTTATCAAAATACTATCCTCTATCATGAAACCATTTCTCGAGTTTTGTAGCAATCGTAAAGGTGACAATAAAGATATAAATTTTTTACCAAAAAAACAAAATGGCATCTAGCTGATAAACAAATCGGAAATTTAAAAAATATTATTCATAAATTTTAGCTTAGAATCACACAGTCAATCCGAAAATGCACATCCAGCCCCACCTTTTTTAACACCCTTTACAGCTATAAACTAATGTAAATTATTTTATCACTAATATTTACTATATTTATGCGTTTACTTACGTACAAGACGACTGCAAAGTGGTTTGTCTTTGAACCTTTTTGTAAATAAGTAATTATGTTTAATTTTTATGTTTGACACAATCCTATTGATGCATTAAAAGTTTAATCTTCAGCTGTGAAACAAAAAACAGTTTATTATTTACACTAATAAATATGTATCAATGCAAGTAGTGTGTGTGAGATGCTGCAAATAAGTTTAATATTGTAATGTTATGTAATAACGTAAACGTATTCTTATTTGTAGTTAAAAGTCACATGCCAAAGGGCGAGGTGTATCGAGCGTAGCGAGAGTCGGGGTTGGCATGCGAAGCGTGCAGGGGTGTCCCCTAGTTATTTATTAATTTTATTATTTTGTCTTTTCAATATCAAGTGAAACTCATGTTAAACCAATAGACTGTAACTTGTTTGCTACATGGGCACTAAGTTTGTATGAGTATGGTTAAGAGGATCAAACATATCTCGAGTCTTTCATGAGGATGAAGTGTCAACATATTGATATGAATGCGGTTTTAAAGTCACCAGATATTATAAATGTTGCAAGTAATGTATTTTAATGGGATCACAACGTGATTTTTATTTCTTTTTTAATGCATAAAATAAAATACACTTGAAATGTCAACCAGTATTAATAATGTTTTATAGATGTAGTGTCATATGGTTATTATGAATATAATACAAAGTCATGAAATATTATGCTCAAAGTGTGACCGACGAAGGCTTCAAAAATAGATGGACATCGGAAAGTAATTCAGTAATTATTACTTTGAAAAGAATAATAGGGCTTAAATATGATATCATATGGGTATTAGGGAATAAAAGCTAAAAATTGAAGGCCTTAAGCAGTGTGTGTTAGTCTGTCATATATATTTGTTTCAGGACTGGATACAAACACATTTAATGTAGATAATGTTAGAATTTTTCTATTTACTTTAATCTTTTCAGTTCAGTATAAAACTACATACATCTTGTCTGGAATAATTACACAATTTAAGAATTATTTGTGTAAAAAATATAAATAAGCAATATTTTAGTTTTAAGCAGCATTAGACATTTCGTATAACACGTAAGCTTCAGAAGAGAAATTCATTTCAACATATCCTGAGGTAATATCCTTAAATTGCCAAGCAGGGACAACTGGCATCTGATGGATGGTATTGGAAATATGAGTGACTCTTATTGTGTGTGGGTGGTTTTGCCCTCCATAATGCACCAAATAAAGTAATTCAATAAACCAAATCCATCGGATTGAGACTACCTTACATATGCATCACTCCCGTACAATTCTATCTGCAAAGTGACATCAGTTCAAAAAGGAGCCATTCAGTTAAAATGTAATCAGCAGGGATTTGTATTAATTTAGTTCTAGATACGCAAATATTAATAATAGTGGTTGATCTTTCAATATAAAGTTTCTTTTGTTTGTATCTTATTTAAATACGCTATCTGTAACTTAACTAAACAACGATATAAGTAAAAACGAAGGATTCTCAGTCCTAGTGTTTGTAAACAAGAAATCAATAAGTACTCCTTTATATGCTTACTATTGTTAATTAACGAGTACATAAATATTTGCTACACGAAACATTTTAATCATTATTTCTTAAGGGAATTCTGAATTTAGCCACATTTTTATAAGCACTTCTATTTAACTAATGAATTCAAAAAATCAAAAGTTTTTTAACCCCATAAAAATAGTCAAACATATTGATTTTGATATGAAAATATTTTTTAAATAACTAATAAAACGTTTCAAAAATATCCTTCCTATTGTAAATGGTTGTTGTTAAGATTTTTTTTAAATCTCTATAGTCATATGCTGGAGAATTTGACCGGAGAATCCCGACTTTTTCACAAAATAGTGAGTTAAGCTATGTCAAACGTGGTTGTTCCTTGGATGAGTAAGTACTTGCATAATTGTACACAGCTCGGCTATCCAGTCACTGCTTGTGGTTGAAAGTCATTTTTATAAGCCTTTGGTCCCAAGACTGAGTTAAATAGGATTCTTAGTCAACAAATAACATTTGAAGTAAGATATTTTCTAACCTATAACTTCTAAAGTATCGTCCACTTATCAACGTATCACAAAGTACAATATGAGAGCAGACATATTTTAGTATAAATAAATGTTGAACTAATCTTTGTTACAAATATTTACAACATTCCAAGGGTGGTCCATCTTGCTTAGAATGTCGTAAACATCGACAAAGGTCAACACAAAACTTTACTGCTCATAAACTCGATATGTTTACGCCAATAACACTTCGTTTGGCTTTCTCAGATAGCCCATAAAGGTAAACTTTAGCGAAAATAAACTAACTGTAGGCTATTTACTTGTTATTAAAAAATTATATATGTATTGCTTTATTTTAATTTCAATTAAGATACAGAAAAACTAAAGCCCTACTATTAAAATCTAACACGGAACTATTACAAAACAAGTAATTTTTATACATGTATACTAATAATTTAGGTTGTACAGTTTGTAGTGTTTCAAAACTGGAATATTAGAAAATATTTCTTTCTCAATTTTTTTCACATGGGACTTTCACTTACCTCTACTCCCCACCTACTCTTTCAATGGCCAATTTACACTTATCAGTACTCCCCACCTACCGTTTCAATGGTCAATAACACTAACCGGATAAATTTCCACTTATCTCTACTCCGGACCTACTCTTTCAATGGAGAATAACACTGGCGGTTAAATTTACACTTATCACTACTGCCCACCTACTCTTTCAATAGCCAATAACACTGGCCGGTTAAATTTACACTTATCACTACTCCCCGCCTACTCTTTCAATAGCCAATAACATTGGCCGGTTCAATGTACACTTATCACTACTCCAAACCTACTCTTTCAATAGCCAATAACACTGGCCGGTTAAATTTACACTTATCACTACTCCAAACTTACTCTTTCAATGACCAAAAACACTGACCAGTTGAACTCTCAACTATCCAAAATAGCCTTCGGCCCCAGCCTTCGGTCCCAAACATACAACAATAGAAAAACGGGGATAAACCGGTTGAGTTTGAGTTCATTCACAACGTCAAATAGTATGTGTTACTTTAAAAATGCTTATAGGAAATGGTAATAATTACGTCATAAATATTATTTAAAATGAGTGTTGTAAAGGATGTCTTATCAAATGTTATTAATTCAAATTATAAAGACATATTAATATCAGCTGTGTTTAATAAAAAGTGCTAGTAATGTAAGTCCCCATCATTTGTTAGATACATTCAAACTGATCACTATATTAACGTATAAAGTGATCAGAAAGAAATATCATTATCAGAAAGAATCAGAAGGAAATAGCAAATCAGCAAGAAAATATTATTGCTTTTGATTTGCAATGATATTTTTTTATGTTAGTGCACTATTCTTATATAGTTTCATTTATTCGTTTATTATCGGCTTTATATTTATTATTCATTTAGTATTTTAGTAATAATAGACCTTTATAATAGTAATAATCCTATGCACAACAACCCTTTGAGAGTCAAGACATGTTGGACGACTTTTTGGTCGAGTGACGTGTTGTCAGAACGACAGTTCCCGTTCGTCGTCATTCCAGCATTCTCGATTAGGATTCGCTAAAAGTCGTAGCTTCCCAATTGCCTCACAATGCTGGGTCATACGTAATGGGAAAATTGTCAAGCGCCTAGACCGGGTATCGAACCCGGGACACCAAGCTCCGAATCCGAGTGCGTTGTCCACTCAGAAACCGATACCCTAAAAATAAGCCTTACTGTATTCAAAAATAGTTATGTTTTTCTGTACAATATATTTAGAGTGAACTTGGTTTTATTTCTACTGGCAAGTGTGGTGAAAACAAATACATTCTAACAGCAGTAAAGAGTTAAGATTAATCTTTTAAGTTTGTAATTTTTTAAAAGACGCTTTTGTGCGTCCAGGTTTAATAATACTTCACAATTGTGAGTTTTATATTAAAAATCAAACAATAAATAATGGAGATAAATAAATAATATAATTTGTCAATAATACAGTACAAGAATTAATTTAAAAAACTAAAATAATTTAGCTCACTGTGATAAATAAAATTAGATCTAATTTATGTGATATATGTTTTTTATTCAGTCTCAATCGTTTATCACTGTGTAGATCTATTTTTATTTTTAGTTTGCTGCAAACATTTAGTTGTAGAAGCATTAAAACAAATGAATTATTAAACATATAAAATCAATTTAATTCAAAATTTTATTTGTACTTAAATCAAGAGAATGAACAAAAAATACATTAAAATCGAACAAAAACCAATTATGTTTGAATAAAAAGAATGCACAAATACATATTATAACAATATTACTCATTAGTGGTCCTTCGAGTGCTTTATCTGATACGAATGTTACCTTTAGTTATATGTATAATACGCATATAATTAACGTGTATAAATTCACATAATTCTTGTTCACTACATCAAAGAATATAATTGTGGTTACAATAATAATTTCTAGGTTGACATTGAAACTATTTGTAATAATAGTTTAGTAGGAAATTTAAAATAAGTAAGAGTAATAAATAGTGTTACTTTAAAATGAAAAAGAAAATGTTAGTAATGTAAACTTGACGGTAAAAATGATAAGGATCGGTAAAAATAGGTTAGGTTTGTATTATAATAACACCTTTATTTAACAGAAAGTTCTTATCTGTCTAAAATCGATATTAATTAATTGACATTATTATTAGTAACTTTAAAACTATTTTTAAATAGCATAAATTCTGAATGAGTTAGTAAATGTATAGACTTTATTCCTTTACTCAGGCCCGCACACAAACACTAGAATCATATTAGAGTGAACATTGAAGCTGAACAGTGGCATTGACCCACCCACCTGCCCATAAATGTAAACACTGGCAAATCTTTTAATACTTGGCCCCAGAGAAGTTATACTGACATGACAAACACTAGAATCATATTAGAGTGAACATTGAAGCTGAACAGTGGCATTGACCCACCCACCTGCCCATAAATGTAAACACTGGCAAATCTTTTAATACTTGGCCCCAGAGAAGTTATACTGACATGACAAACACTAGAATCATATTAGAGTGAACATTGAAGCTGAACAGTGGCATTGACCCACCCGCCCGCCCATACAAGTACAGTGGTGTTGACCCACCCGCCCACCCATAAAAGCACGGTGGTACTGAACCCATACACACAATACAAGTCACATCTTGTATTGGACACACAAAAAACCTTTCCACAATCCACGTGCAATGGTATTGACCCACCCACCCACCCATACACGTACAGTGATATTGACCCAACCGCCCACCCTTACACATGCAATGGAATTGGCCCACCCACCCACCCTTACACATACAATAGTATTGACCCACCCGCCCACCCATACACGTACAGTGGTATTACCACTGTACTTGTATGGGTGGGTGGGTGGGTCAATACCACTGTACTTTGTTTAATACGTTGTTAAACATTATTACGAGTTTAACATAGTGTAACTATAGTTTAAATTTCATTTGATAAAAATGTTTAAATTTTAAGTTTGGAGTACAGGTAGGATTATGAACACACGGAAAAGTAAGAAGAAAGAAAGTAACACCTAATAGAAATATAATTAGTTAATCAAATTTCAACAATCGAATTTGTAATCAGACCTACCCCATTTCATATTACTTCATTTCAATACTACTGTACGTGTATGGGTAGGCGGGTGGGTCAGTATCATAATATGTGTATGGGTGGGTGGGTGGGTCAGTACCACTGTACGTGTATGGGTGGGTGGGTGGGTCATCACCACTGTACGTGTAGGGGTGGGCGGATTAGTATTACACGGATTAGTATAAGGTACTAATCCGTATAGTGCTAAGGTACTAATCCACATAATACATTAAATTTTATAATATTTCAGTATAATAAAAGATAATACTTAAGATATAAATCATAGGTCTCTATAATTTACCAGACTCATTACTGTTTTATGCTACTTCTTGGAAATTAGTTCGTCTAACTTGATTTTGAGATTTGCAACAAAAAAAAATCACAGTTTTTTTAATATTACTCTTTGCAGTTTCCAGCAAGTTAAGACTCACAATTTCCATCCTCTTAAAGTATTCTTACCTTTGGTTAATAAATAATAATTAATATGAAATAATTTTAAAATAACGTAGTTAAAGGATCATAAATATTAGAAAATAAATATACTTCCCATAAATATATATTGAATACTAAAACGAAAAGCTTTTGTAGTGGAGCCACATGTGAGGTTACTTTATCTACACTGAAGTTGAGGCAAATCAATTTAAAATACTATATTCCGGTCAATAACTAACATAATATTCATTGGAATACAGATAAACTAGGCTAAATAATATAATACGAGGCGTGTTTTATTGTAAGTACCGTTTTGGAATCCCACCGCTGTATTTAAGGTCGCCTATGACGGTTTAAAATTTATCCTATGATTAAATATGCCGCCAACTGTAAAGAACATGTTGTGATAAGTTTTCGTAACGCTAAAGGCATGAAAGCAGCTGACATCCATCAATACATATATGAAGTTTATTGAGAAAACAGAATGATTGATGTGATGGTATGGAAATGGGTGAGAGCTTTTAAGGTTGGCGAATGTGCATGATGAAGAACGAAGTGGGAAACCTTCACTCATTACTGCCGCAAAACATTGATGAAAAAAGTCAGATAAAACAGACGTTGAAAAACTGCATCATTTTGTAGTGTGACTTGAAGTGTCATGAAGTGCGATTATTGAAATTGTGACAGACCGTTTGAAGTACTAAAAGTTATGCTTAAGGTAGGTTTCCAAAATGCTGACGAATCACAAAAACAAATGTTTGACGAAAATCATATAAAAAAAATGTTTAACCAGTTCTAATTACTATATATTATAAAGATCCTGAGTACATTTTAACACCACTCAAAAATACTTTGAATAGAATATTAAAAATTATATTCAGTGAAATTGCTTTGGAAATGCTTAGAATTATAAAATTTGAAAACTTAGCCAGATACACGGGTATAATTTAGAATTAAGGATTATTTCCGATTTAGTCTACAATTTAAGACGCAGGCAACTTGTTGTAGAGCGACATATGAACAACTATGGTACATATCTTATAAAACACAGAGTACAAAACATCCTTTATTCACTGCCAACAGATTTACAACAATCTTTAGAATCAAAATTAACTAAAGGGGAATCTTAAAAGCTATTTTTTTTAAATTTTGTTATCTTGAAATATAGCGTACATCCAAATGAAATAAAATATCCATAGGCAATGATAAGATCATTCTCTCACTTTCACAAACACAAACAGGAAAGTACAATTTTGATTCTATTTAAAAAACAGAACCAAATATTGACAGAATAATAGATAAAAATTAAGTATAAATACTTCCTTCTTACTTTTCAATTTTTTAACCTAAATCATATACACGACAATTTAGATTTTAAAAAGCCACTTTAGAAACAATAATTTCATCACACTATTTGCAAAATTCTTGATTCTTTATCTTTGATATGACCATCCCAATTTACCCATTTAAATCATAAAATAATAAAAAATAAAAGAAATTTAGTTTTTAGGTTACGAAAACAAGGTTGTAATAACTGCCACATTATTTACACTTGAGTTTGTTTATTTTAGAATCAAATACTCAAAGAGTCTGATATAAATTGAGACATACTCGTGCACCATACACAGAGGGTTTGTACTACAGTATTCATATAAGGATAAATTTAAAAAATTAACTACTTTTACCAACAGAGTTTACCACGTCAAGGGTTATACTGATTATATTCAGTTAGACACTTCATTTCAATTAGATGCCTTCACTTTAGTCATCGGGCAGAGTGTTTCATGTCTGAGGGCAACGCCAAAAGCTTGGAATTTCAGATAACACAGAAAGTCCATACTTAAACATAGCTAAACTATTGTTATATTTAAGTTACTGTTTCTTTTTCACTTGTTATATTTTCTGTGTATTGTGATAATCTGTTGTTTGGTCTGTTATTGTAGTTTAATTATTGTTATTTATTTGTAACTGTTTAGTTTTGCTTATATATACAAAAAACATATCAATACAGTGATAGTTTTTTTTACTACAAATAAAAATACTATTGTAGCAAAATTAGAAAAAAAACTTTTATCATATATCTCAAATATAGTTTCGCTAGAGAGATGACAAATTATCCTCATGTTTTACTACAGGGCAATATAATATCAGTAATAGGCTTTAAGATAGAGGGTAGCAGGATTAATATGACCTGGGACCTGACCCAGTTAAACCTGCCATAAACAAAGAGGGAGGGTTAAGTCCTGGAAGGATTATGATTCCCTTAAGGTCTCCGATCCCTGGATTACATCAACATATATTTAAAGTTAATATATTCAGATTTATGTAATATGTATATGAATTAGTTTGTAATAACTATTCTTATTTTTTTATATTATTATTATGTGAACCCCAGTAAGTAGTGGAACTTGTTTTAAAATTTTAAACGTGTTTTATAAGGTACTCTTTGACAGTATTAGAAGCATGGCTACAATATAGATCATATATCATCCATGAAAGGTCTTTGTTTTATTATGTTTAGTAACATGAATAACAAATAAGAATAAACATTGTAAAGTAAAACGTGTCTCCTTCACTACGTAGCATAGAGAGGATATCTACCATTATTTGAAAATCGTCAGAAAATAAACGAAAGTTCGGTATTTGTGCACGTTCTAGACATCTCGCCAATCTTGACTTTTTTATTACCAGTGGTAAAATCAGGTCTATGATTTGTGAAAACCCCTTTTTATTTAGCGGAAATAGCGTTATACACAAATAATTTCGAAAATTAAAGTTTTTGGACGTTTTATTTATTTCCGTAATTCTTCGTGATATTTTCATATTTTTTTAATGTGATATAGTTTCTCATTCTGAACACGAATTGAAAAATTATTTTGGCCAACGATAATTAATTATAAAAATATCGTGGAAAAACTACGTTCACGGTAAATCAGTTGATGGCTGTTTATGTTAATGATGACAATGTTAATAGGAAATATGATTTGCCTCAAAAAACAAATTCGCAAATATTCTCAACGGAAGGAATGGCAGCCAGGCGATACCGAAAGCCAGGCATCATAATTTAATAAAAACTACACTTTTCTTGAATAAGTGTATGATTACGTTAACTTATGTTTGGTTAGGTAAGTAAAAATTGTATTTTTCGGCCCAAAAAAATTTTATTGAAAAACCAATTTCATATTAGTGTTCAGAATTAAAAAAAAGCTAAATGAAATATTGTAAAAATTAATAATGTTAAAAAATGTAGTTCTTAACTATTACATATTAAAACTAGTTTTTCGGTTTTTCGGTAAAAAAGATTTTTCCACTGCTATGATCAACCTCCTCAAGAATTCAAACTCATATTTCACCTTTTTTTGATGAAAAATCGTATTTTCAGAGGCATCTAGAAAGGGCATAATTACGGAAAACGCGATTAATTTGAAACTGGTGCAAAATCAGGCACTTAAACAAATATTTGTGTAGGCCTTAATAAATACTAACGGACCCTATAAAATATTATTTAGAAGTTATTTATTCTGAATCGTTATTACCAGCAGATTTGACTTAAAATTCATAATCATATTGAAACTATATTGCTAGTTTTAATTGATACTATTTATTAATAAATAAATAAAATTACATGAAATACTTACTATCTATTTGACAACAGTGGATTTATACATGGGTCACTTTATGTATTAGAGTCAGGTTTTAAATTTACTTACGGCTACTAAATACATAGTAAAAGTATAAAAGAGGAGCCGAAATAAAAATATATTGAATTTATAACTTCATATCTTTTGGATACTGAAATAAAATTGTACAGCTTTTATATTCATTTTTACGAAGAATTACTAACATTAACAAATAATTAATTAAAGAATCCATAGTTACTAAAATATTTTTACAGGGTGTTTGGAAACTCTGTAGCCAAATTTTGGGATTTAGTTTTGGACATGAAAACAAACATTTAATGTCACATGACAGTATGGTGTATCTCGAGTCGTTAACCATATGTTCATATATTTGTTATTTTTATTTAAAAATTAATATCTCAGGAACCATAAATGCCACATATTTAAAATGTTGCATACGTCGTAAGTCAAATATTTAAAAGTAAATTTATTTTCGCTATTTTTTTAATTAACCATGTGGAAAAATCTTACGTTTTAAGCATTAAAGATTCACAATGAAAAAACCATTATTTTGTCTAGGAGAAATTTTTAATAGGTTCCTCAATGCTAAAAACAATGTTACCTAATTTTTTTTAATCAGTTGAAGATTAACCGAGATATTGTTGAGAAACCTAAGTAGTATATTGTAATTAATAAGACATCGGCTCCGAATATGTATAAAAGGAAACATATTATCATATTTATTTTAAATTGTATTACTAAAAGAAGCAACATATGCTCAAAATTAAAGCCATTAACGTCAATACAAAGCCTCAAACATCTCATTAATTACTCCATTGTTTTTCAAATACCCCCTCTCTTTCTGTTATGTTAGCTGCTGCTTCAAAAATCCTAGTAGTCAAATCCATGACATTCTCAACTCGTGTCGAGTGAATGAGGTCTTTCATGCCACCCCACAAGAAGAGGGGTGATGTCAGGAGACCTTGGAGGCCAAAGTAGATGTCCACAACATCCAATTACGTTCTCTTCAATTAATTATGTGAACGGCTCTCTAGCCTAACGTGAAAAATGTGCTGGTGGGACATCATTTGGTACCGAAATTCCTTATTTCCAATTTGACATCTTCCAACAGTTCTGCCAAAACCTTCCTCAAACAATACTGTGTAAATCCGTACATGGAGACTTTCAAGGAAAATATACGGGCCGACTAATTTGTCACCTACAACTCCAGCCCAAAAATGAATACTAAAGTGATGTTGGCTCTTATAAAAATTGCTGCAAATGAGGTTTTTCCTTGGGTAAAGGTGGATTCGTATGTAAACATGACTGTGGTTTAAGATATTAGGCTGATTATTAACTTTGTCCAGAAACCATTGTGCAAAGGTGATACGGCGAGGATAGTCGTCATGAAGAAAACCTTGGTCGTTTGTGTTCGAAATGGGTCAACCACATTCCACACAAGCCAATAATTAGCAGCTATCTAACTTGATAACAGCACGTGTGCTTGTGGAAGAGTTGTCTTCAAATGTTTGCAATACTTCTTCTCCAAAATCAGGAGCACGAACAGTTCTGGGACACCCAAGAATGTTCGTACAAAATAACATTAAACATACCAGTTTCTTTTAATCTATGATGAACAGATTCAAATGTGTATCGGTTTGAGCATTGCTTGTTACGAAACAGTTCCTCATAGATTCTTACATCTTCTCTATTATTACCATAAATCAAAAGAAGAAAGAGACTATTATTTTGTTTTTTATGTAATTGTTAATTCTACTAGGGTTACACATTCAATGCAGATAGTTAATATATTATATGATGTACACCTTATAAGTTGTTTACTGACTGAAAAAACCCCCAATATATAAAAATAGTGAAACCTCTAAAAGGAAAGTGTTGGTGATTTATCAATGTCAGGGCTGTTAAAAGAGACTTCGACATGCATTAAATATGTTGAAAGCCTTTGATAAAAGAAAGTGATTGCATATTCACCTCATTCGACCAAGTATTAATATATTTATTAGATAACAAATATAATAAACATGGTTGTATAGACCCGTGATTTCTTTCAGTAAGGTAATACAATGTTTATGGCCAATATTGCATTTTCCAACAGATAGCTGCTTTTTTATCTGATAGTAGGGGTACTGAAATTATATTGGCCAGTTTGTTTGCAATTCCCAATATAGAATATTTAAATTTGCATTGTTGGCTCTAAATAGATGGGAATTGAAATTTTGAACTTTTATTAAATTGTGGGAACCAAATATGTTCCCACAATTTAATAAAATAAAAACCAGCACACTTGGGAAACAAAGGATATACAAACTTTTTATATAATTATTTTGACCTAGGTACTAAACTACTGAACTGTCACATATTGATTGTACTAAGCCAGAATGGGAGGGACGATGGGAAAATAAAATATTTTACAAAACCGTAACTTAAAACAATAGTATTTATAAGTTATATAGCAAAATGTGTTATAGCAATTTTTCAGCTGTAAAATCAATTTAAAATGCTATTTGTATGACTACGATTTTTAGAACGTGTTAGATTAAAAGAAATAATTTATTTCATCGTGTTATGTACTTGTCATTTTTCTATCATTAGACTTTGAAAGTTAGGAAAATTAAAATAAAATAGTGAAATTCCTGTTATTAATAATTCAACTAACTTAAATTAAAAGTAAGATAGTATGTCTTTGAAAATGTATTCCTTAAGGTTCATACCCAAATAGGATCATATCTAAACAGCCTTAGGTAAGGAGTTGAAGCGGTGGCTTGCCAAACTACAGACCTGGATTAAATTCCCAGCGTGAGCATAAAGTTCCAGCCCCTGTCCCACGCCCTTAGTTTGGAACTCATGTTGAGACATTGATCCAATGAGCCTACAAAACAAAAAAGGAATCAAGTAAAAAAATTAAGTAACATGCACCCCTAATAAATCCTACTTGTATTATCATGGAAGGCATGAGATATGTGTTTTAAGTATAATGTTTATTGATAAATGGAGTGGTTTAAGATGAATATTTTAACGTAAAACAAAAAAAAAAATAAAAACATATCTAGTTGATATTTAGACGGTAATATTATGCTACTTAATTATTACTAAATTACATTATAATATATTTAATTTATTTCATATGAAGCATAATAATTAAAGGTACATACTAACGAGAATCTTTATTTTATGGTAACAACCACGTCAAGGTGCTATCTACACTACTTACAAGATAATAAGACATTTTGCCCATGCTGTAATGCAGTATCCTCCTTGTTTTTATAGTTTCATATTCTGCCAATATTTCTCGTTGTACCCTTTATATAAGGTAAAATACGCTTTTTTTAGGTATCTTGTCATGCCCCATCTTGTCTTGTATGCATTATATATGCATGCTGTTTCCTCTTTAGCTGCTTTCCAATAATATTGTGACATTCCGAGTGGCCTCTATCCTGGGAACCGGTGATGCGGAAGTAATGGATGGGTCGCTGACCACCTGCCCTGCTTGTTTACAACCTTTGGGGCACAATGGCTTACGCATGAACGCCCCTTTACCTCTTCAATAGACTTCTAGAATCTTCTGGGTTGACGAGCCAGCTCTGTCATGGAACTTCGGACGCAGGGGAATACAAGAAGCTTCTAGATGGAGACCTGCAGGTGATATATACGGCCCGGATACCAGCGCTAGTCAGTCAGTCAGTCAGTGAGTCTAGAGCCTACAGCCCGGGTGTTTGCAGCGACAGTGAGCGAGTTCTACAGTGCGAGTGAAGTGTCCGAGTATAGTGAAGTGGTCTACGGAGAAGTTACCGGTGAGTGGTTCGTTGTGGGGATCAACGAAGGAGCAGTGCGGTACTTGTGGACGACTTCTGAAGGGACACTGAAGAAACTGTGAGTGAACTGTTAGCTTTGGACTGTAGGTAGTAGGGAATCTAGTAAAGTCAATTAGTAGTCAGTAATTGTAGGGAATCTATTAGAGTCACTTTATTGCACTTTATATATAAGTTAGTAATTGTAAATAATAGTAGAGAATCTAGGAAAGCCACTTTATAGAGCTAGGAATTGTGATTAAAAGAAGGGAATTTAGTAAAGTCACTTTGCAATTAGTAGTTGTAATTATTGATGCCATCGAAGATTGTAATTATAGATTAGTTTAACTGTAACAGTAGGCCTAATAGTAAATTGTACTTTTCACAATAGTTAAAGTTAAGGAATTGATCCATTTAATTATAATAAGTTAATTTTATATATTCAATAAATTTAGTAATTGTTTAGTATAACGTGTTGCTTATTTGTAAAACCCACATAGCGATTAATTATTTATAAATTAGGACGTAAAAACGTCACAATAATATTGATTGTAATGCACTTGTTACCTGTTATTAGCTGGAAGGTAATTCGCCGATCTCAATATCAGCGATACCACTGAGGATGACATATCACAACTTGGGTGAAATGTCAGGTTATCTTGTAAATAATGTAGATAGCAGCTTGACGAGGTTGTCACCGAAAAATGTAGATTCTAGTTACAACTACGGCCACTTAAGCCTAAGATCTAAAAATGTATTATTTAGTCCATATTTTAAAAGTTTTTTTTGTTTTTTAACTGATTTTTTAGATAAGTAATTTATAATCTATGTAAGTTGGTAGCACAATGTAGGTCCAATATTTAAAAAAATAAAATATTTAATAGGGTATTAAAAAATATATAAAATAATAATTGAACCCCAAGTGAATGAATTATTTTCATGTGTTGAATTTGGAATCTAACGTATCATATTGACTCAAAACAAACATAACTATACAAAGCCATACAGCAAAGACCTAATAAAATTTATCACCTTTTTGTATTGAACATATATTACGTAATAATAAAACATGTTTATTATAATGTAGTTGCAATGGAAATTACTCAGCATGTTTGTGAGAAAGCATATTTTAGAACTAGAAGAAGACGATGTCTTATCTGGAATACAAAGTTACTAATTAAACTTGTTTTCAAAGTTAAATGATTCAAGGTGGCTTACTTCAAGGACACCTGGATATTCAATTTATAAGTGACTCGGGGGCTGAGAGCTAGGATTATGTCAATCTAGTTTTAAATTGTTTTGCAGTTTATAATGAGGCTCTTGAGTAAATTCACTTACTAGTAAAAATTTGTATGCATATATATGGCGTATGTTTGCTTTGCTATATGCTATTGAATACCCAGGACAGTTCCTAAACCTATAGTCTTTAAGAATATTAGTTATTACAATAAAAGTCTAGACATGATTCAATCAATTTTAAAACGATTATCTATTTAACATACTTGTAATTGTTTCATTATGTTTCAGAAGATTTTTGAATGCTTTCTTTCAAACATGTTCTAGTATTTAATTTCTAAAAGATGGACAGTATTTTTGCTTTTTTTTAAGTAAATAAAACTGAGTAAAAACGTAAATTAAATCATTAGAAGAATCCATATACTCCTAAAAAGTATAAGAATAAAGGAGTTTTCTTTTTTTTTCAAAGTAATAAACGAGAAGGAAACATCGGGTACAAAATGAAAAAAAAGTCTAATGAAGACATTTATGTATTTTATAAACTAAATTAGTGATTTTTACACGTGAACAGATATAGGTAGAATATTTGAAATAATATGAAATGAATAGTTATGATAAGAGGGAAAAATCCACTTTTATAAAGATAGTAGATATATTACAGTTATTTGTTGAACTATACAAATATAACTCATCAAATATGCATTTATATTGTCGCTTGTTGAATAATCTACTTGATAATAGTACGTAGTAAATGTTCTTTAACTCTTAAAAATACGGCAAAATGTTTTTATATATAATTAATATACAAATAGATGAAACAGTGGATTACACTTTAAATTTGAAAATTAGTTTAAAATAAAATTTATTTGATTTTAAGTTTGAATAAGTTAATAACACTAAAATAAGATCGAAACATGTAATAACAGTATAGAAATAATCCATTGACAGGATTTTAATAATTCCTTAATCTTCTTTTTGAAAACAGATTATAAAATTAAATATTTTGTAATATCATTTTATATTATTAATAATAAGATCATTGTATATTTATTAAGTAATATTATAAAGATAGTATTATTTATGAGGAGATTAAAAAAAATACATTTTGTAGTTGTAATAGCGTTTGTTTAAGCTTAGTACATAATTGGTCAGTTTATAGTTAAGGCAGCTTTCTATATGAAATTTACAATTCGGATAAAAATGGTATATTTTTTAAATCGACTAAAACATTACTTTAACGTTTACTTCATTATTGAAGTAATAAACTACTATCGTAAAAACCCTCCCCCTCCACCTACCCATACACATACAGTGATGATGACCCTTTCAATCACCCATACACGCATAGTGGTATTTAATAACCCATTCTTTCTCCTATACACGTGTAGTGCTGTGAACCCTTTCACCTACCCATACACTTATAGTCATGTTGACCCATCCAACCCACTCGTATAGTGATTAGTATACCACAACCCAAAACCACTCCAATTATATCGTTGATCACTATTGTACGTCTATTAGAGGGTGGCTGGGTACTAGTGTACTTGTATAGTTGTTTGACATTAGTTCGTTAACAACCAATACCACCATACGTCTATGGTTATGTACGAGGAAATACAACAGACTCAGGTATTATACATTAAGTATTATTTATTGAGTAATATACCTTAAACACCACTGTACGTGTAGGGGTGGGTGGATCAACACAACTGTTCATGTAGGGTTGAGTGTGTGGATCAAAACCCCTTTATGTGCAATCACTGTAATTTATGTTTGATTATGAACAAATGATTAGACAGTGACAAACGATCCACATGTAGTGAATTGGCATGGAATTCTTTGTGGTTTCAGAATGTTGATTACTGATGCTGGTTTCACTACGCTAGGGTTGTACTGAACCACGTTTTACTCGGTGCCACTCAGTACTCATACACGTTATTAAAGTGGTATGGATATGTAAACTAATACCATCAGTTTGATTTTTCATCACTAGCTAGATGCATGGAAGATTGAACTTTCAAGTTGTGTTGATATCAAATGGTATTTTGATGAGATTGTAAAAACTGTTGTGAAAAATTAAATGGGTCATATTATTTTGTTTTATTTAAAATAAAATAAAGTATTGCTAGAAAAAATACTATTTAAAAGCTTGGAAGTTGCATTGATCTAATAACACATTCGTTCTTTAATCTATTTGTACTAAATTTTATAAATTTATTACGGTGCTCTTTTTATAGAGTGATTGGATTAGACTCATTAAAATGTAATTAAATATTTAAGGTATCTTCACTTATTTTGGGCATGAATTATAACGTTACTTTATTTTGGACATTACATAACGTTAATGTAATTTAAATAAACAAATTTGAGCAATGTAAAAATATTTAACCAATTTTATTATATTGTTTGTGTGTTAGATGGAAATGTTTAATTTTTTTCTATTTTCATTTACATTATTATTTTCCTATTAAGATTTTAATCAAAATATGTATTGAATTATAAATAAAGCACATTTTCTCACGAGGCCATAAAAGGTTTAAATACAATAATTAAAATTTTCAAAAATATTAACGTTATTTTATTTCATATATTATTACGTTTCTTAAATAATAAATGATGTTTTATTTTAAACATTATACATTATTTTATAATATGATATTAAATTAATATATTTATACAAAGTACATAAATATCAATGTACATACAATACAATGATGAAAATACCGTCGTTAAAAAAAGGAAAAACCAACAACACCGAGACTATATGTATTGAGCCACTAGATAATGGGTTATCAAGTTGCCAATGAAGAAGTTAGACTCTTTGAATACGTACACACTTTCAGGAAAAGTTAAATTGGTAACATTGTTTCCCTCCAGAAAGTGTTACCAACTTTATATCCACACTAACTAATCCAGCATCTCACTAACCTCTCATGAATCGTGTTTATATGACATAAGTGAAACGTTTCAAACTAGCTGTAATAATTATTTTCATTTTAAAATCATTAAATTGTATTTGCTAACATTTTATACAGCTATTATTTGTGTAATAGATTTAGGCATGATTTTTCATTACAAAATAATGGAGTGCAAATTCAAATTGTAAAAAAAAAATTTTGTTGGCTTTAAATATATTTTGCAATATTCTTAATTATTACCAAATGATACCTATCTTGGATGTCAAAGAAGACTTACATCATTTTTAATAAAGAAACGACTAATATTTGTATATTTTGCTCGATTTCCTAAACATGCTACTGTTCCGAAAAGCAAGGCTTATAACATAGAACTAAAAAAAGGGATGAAGTGGAGGGTCGTTCACCATTTTCAACCCCACTTGAATTGGATTCTCTATTCAAAAGCCTGATATTTATCCCCACAGAAGAATTGTAATCTGTACTTTATTATTGGTAGATTTGCCTTTGATCTTTTATATCCTGTATTCGTAAAAACCAATAAAAATATTTCTTTGTAAATTAAAATTAAACTGAAAAATTTTATATTTGTATATTCTGTACAATTTTATTTATAAACAAAATAATATAATGAATGTACATAAGTAAACAAAAAGAAAACATGTTTTACCCCCAAATTACTAGAAGTGTTCTAGGCCAACTTTAATAGTTTTGTTCTTTTACCTTTAGTGTTGCCATTTTAGTTAATTAATATGTAAATTTCACCTTAAATATTATGTTATCTAACTTTTAAATGACTATCAAGATCACCCACTTTCTCAACCAACAATTCCCCCTGGATCAAAGTCATTTTAAAATAGCATTAGAAAATAACTAGTCACATAAATGTTGACCTACTGTAATAAAATAATATTATTATGTTTGATTATGTTAGTTGTCCTTTTTTAAGGTTAGAAAGAGAAAGAGCACTAATATTTGGAATTAATTATGCTGTAAATAGTAAATTGATAAGTAATGGCTTGATATAAAAAAAGAATGGCATGAAAGACGTCAAGACATGAAAACTTACCAAAACAAATAATAGTATAAACAATGAAATAAATATTGAGTAAAAATAAAAAAAAAAAGAATACACAACATTTGAAATTAGGTTTGGTGTAACTAAAGCATGAAAAGTGATGATGCCGAGCAAATAAAAGTCAGTCAAATGTTTCAATCGTTGCACTTCAAGACTTTGTCACTTGGAAAGGGATTAAGTGCTTTGTTGTATTGAAAGTAAAGTCTAAGAGAAGTTGGATGCGTTATGTATTCATCTGGTCGCTCTTTCTTTAACTAAAGAAATAAGTAAAAATGTGATAAGGATACGAAGTAATTAATTTATAAATAATATCAATTAATAAATATATTTTATTTAACTTAAAAATATTTAGATCATAATATGATTAATATTTATGATAAAATAACATACCTAATTCTGAAAGAGTTATCAAATGTTCTGTATAAATAAAGACAGACCAACTCGTAAAAGTAATTAAAGCAAAGTTGCCTACATTTCGATTAGTCCTTTTAGCCCCAGCACGAATATTATTATTTTGATATAATATGTCTAAAATATAATTAGGATTTAATGTTTTTGTGTTTCACAAAAAGTCATATAAGTCTACTTTGTATCATTATTGAAGAACCTAACTCAATATATATTCTCCAAATAAGTACAACTAAATGTATTAACGATATAAGAGTGTTACTATATGCCTTAGGGAATCTCTTTAAGGATCTTTAATCCTTCCCAGATTTATCCAACCCTAGTGTTTATCAGCAAGTTAAATTGTCCTTAATAAAACTTTCGTAAATTGCGGGTCAACCGGCTGTTTATCTTAAAACTCATAATTTCTGTTTTAAGTGTACGTTTAGGTTTTAGTGTGTTTACGCCAGTTCCTCTACTTTGATCTTACCAACGTATTTTACGTAGGTATCAAAACTTTTTATGTTTACTAAAAGTAATTTGTTAAATTATTACATTATTTAATCTTAAGTGTTATTTAATTTTTAAGGTTAGATGGTGATTAAGTAGTGCATTTATTAAACTGTGCGCCATGTATGTGTAAATCTTTCAAATACAGACAAAGGGTCTTTGTTGACCTTATTTACATGAAGACGACAAAAAAAACATATGTAGAGTTATGTTTTAAATATGCTGCACATATTGAAACTTCCTACAGTTTAACATACCATTAAAGTAACTAAATATTAGTGAACAATATTTGTCTTAATAGCTTCTCTCTACAAAGAATGTTAATAACAAAAAATAAAAAACTGAGCTAAGATTTTTTTAAATTCGTAACACAATTGAAACTATGGCAGTTAATTAAACATATGAACATAATATTATAATTGTATAATTTGTCCATAGGTGTAATTTTATATTATTTTTTTACCATACAAGTCAAAACAAGCTATCTTATTAGGGATTTTATTAGGTTTAAAATATGATGGCCAGACCAATCGAACTGTACATAGTTTCATAATGCAGGTCAAATGAATATTTAATCCCCAAAAAAGTCAAAACTTAAAATACATCAGAAATCGTTTGTTATAGATGTTTTATAACTGCAATGTGAACTTTGTGTACAATAGTATAGTAATTTTTAATAGTTTCCATAAATATATAGTTTTATAATAAAGAATGTTTAAAATTCAATAGCATTTCTCACTGTCTTGAGGTTTGTAAGAGGTCTTTGCTGTTGAATTATAGACTAAACAACAATAAAGTAGTCAATGGGGATAGGTTATATATTAGCACATTGCTGTTTAAGCTTTACTAGTAGAGTTATTTGTAATAGAGTTAGGACTACTAAATAGGCCTTAAATAAGCGAAGCTTAAATAAAACCAAAATCTAAAGAATTAATCATATTGTGAAATAATAGACCATATGTAATTTTACAGTAATTTTTGGAGAATAACAAGACATTATTACTATTAAACAAATTATAGCAGTTAGACTAAACGGATTAAAAATAAAGACATCCGATTCTTGTTATATAGAAGTAAAATAAAGATATTGAGAAACTGTAAAATTGTATCTTTTTGATACATAACCGTAAACAATTTCCAGCGTCTGTACATAGTTAACGATTACGTAGATACATAATTGGGGTTTGGTTGGCCACAGGTACGGGTAACCGAAGCAATCTACGTAACGTAGTTCCAATCTGGGGGATTTCGGTCGGCAAAATCAATTTGTTCCACATAATATTGAGCCCTGAGACAATAACTGTCACTCATGTTTCCAATAACACTCTCTATGTTAGCTTTTCACTATTGTCCCAATCCTACAATATCTCGGAGAGAAATCAATTTGTTTTACCAAGAAAGAGAATTACGGTCTAAGGTCTTTAAAAAATTTAGGCAGAGCAGATAAAAGCTCTGCCTAAATTTGTTTTATACAAATATTTAAATATGTTTAATTTTATACGTTTATTGTTTTATTTTGGATTCGACATATAATCAAAATATCTGTTTCCCTTTGATTAATACGTATTATAGCTATTTTTAAGCATTTGCAAAATACGTTCTTGTTCAAATAAGAATAAAAAACATGAATATTTATGAAGTTGATATTTTAAACTATACGCATTTGAAATATGTTTTACCATATTTATCAATATCAAAATAATCAAGAGCTCAACAAAACATAGGTACTGAATACATAATTGTTATTAAGAAACGCAATAGTTTTAACTCTCCCGTAAGTATTATATTATAATATTGTTACTGATTCAATGATTTTGGATCATCACTTAGTTTCTGTTCATAAATTTGGAATTTTTTTTAATTATCAATTAACACTAACTCTTACTTAGGTAATTATGCACTTTCTTGCCACCTCTGAAAATACGATTTCATGTTAAAAAAGTGGTGAAAAATGAGTTTATATCTCTTGAGGAGTTTGATTTCATCTGCGGAAAACTCGTATTTTACCGAAAAATCTAAAAACTAGTTTTTTATTTAATAATAAAAAACCAACTTTTTTTAAAAATCGTTATTTTTCGACAAATTTGTTTCCCATTTCTCGTGTTTTTTTTATGCTGAACACAAATATATAACTGGTTATGTAGTAAAACTATTTTTTAAGCTCGAAAATGCACTTTTTACGACATAACCTAACTTATCCTAATTGTCTCTTTTCCCAACAATAATTCGTAATTTGCGTTAAACTCGAGCGTTTGGCCTCCGTGACGGCCTGCCGGCCGTCACTCAGGCGGGAATATAGGTGAATTCGGTTTTTGTGATAAATAGTTGTTGTATATAATGATCGCGTAATGGCTGCTAATCGTGATCTGCCACGATAGCAGTTTTTCGTTATTTCTCGAGAAATATTTGTAATAGATCAAAATAGTTTTCAAATTTGTATTTAGCACAAAAAAACACACCAAAATAAAAAAAGATGATTAAAATACCATTTAAATTAACTGAAATATGACAAAAATACTAAAAGTTCTGACATTGGTTTTTTTGGAATTTTTTGGTAAAATACGTTATTTCCGCGGAATGAAAATCATATCTCGTGAAAATACAGCCAATTCTAGACCCATTTCAAGCAAAATGTTCCAAATTTGTTTGGTGGCAAGAAAGTGCATAATTACCCATACTTATAGTCATAGTTTTTTTGGAGGATACAAAAATAAAGAGGTCTAAATTGTAGAATCTATTAAATTCTACAAAAATTGTTCATCATTGGGTCTGCAATTATCATATTTTTACATATATTCAAAGTACAGGTTAATGTTTAAAAATGTAAACTAGGTAAAATACTTTGAAACCACAGAGTAGGCAGTAGGTAACACTAATACAAATTACGGATCGTAAAAATTACCCATTGTAAAGAAATTAACTGTACCGTGAATTACGAAGCGTAATAGAAATTATATTTTTCGAATACGTTTGAAATTGTTGTACATACTTTGGTATGTAAATTATGTTTTAATGTAATATAGTAATATAAGTAAGTTAAATTATATTGTAATATATAGGAATATAATTTACTTGTTTTGGGAGACCCGATGACCTAGTGGTAAAGGACCTCAGTACTTTGGGCCTGCCCATTTTCAGGCCTACGCTGGACTGGAGGTATTTACCAGTAATTTAACCTTGTACAGTACTACTATAGGATTAAAAAAGCAATCTTATCAAGTTTGAACCTCTGCTACAAAATAAATACTTATCCGATTTCGTTGTGTTGTTCACCAACATTTTGCTTATTTAATTCTACGTAATATAATATAACTTACATGTGTTTTTAGGATTTTAAAAATTGTTTAAATAGCGGCTAAATAAAAACAAATTTTGCACTTTTGGAGTAAAGCTCAACTTCACAAATTTCCAGAACAAAAACTACTTAATATAAGTAAGTGAAACCTTAACCATATATGAAGAAGATTGTTCTATGTTGTCTGTCTAGTTTATATAATTCTTACTTGTTTACCGACTATATTGTTGTAATATTTGTAAACCCTTGCAATCTTAAAAATGGATGATCATAAAAACTTCAAACACAGTTCAAAAATACCGGATTGAAAAGTAAAGTAAGATTATAAAATGGTAAATGCAATAAAAATATCTTGCGATTTTATATCACATAAATCACAGATAATTCAACAGACATTAATGTGCCGTAAATCACGCGACCGGCCGGACCACCCCTTATTAGGGGCTTTATTAGCTTTGAATAACAGGTAGACATGTTACAGCTAAAGGCTGATGAATCATTCACAGTTACTAGAAATGTAATTAGTACAGCCTGCAAATCACCAATAGAATGGGTGGCTCTCATTTTCACGTTACTTTTAAAATACTTCCAGGCCCACGATTCGGCAATGCCATAATGCTCAGGGGACATAAACATGGTAACAATAAAAAAGGTTATGAACTTAACTTCTGCATCTCATCTAATCAAATATTTAGCTTTTACGACAGTTCATGCGATAGTTCAAACCCTTGCCTTCATGTAAGTAGTATAGACTACAACTTTCCTCCACCTATTAGTATCAGGCGAATAGCCTAGTACTTATAATTAGTGCACGAGATTAATTATATGCTTGCTCAGGTACTTCAGATAGATATTACTGTCTGCATTTCAGATAATTGGTACTCCAGCGTCGATCAATCTGTGACTGACACTCATCACGGTACAATAAGCTCTTCAGATTAACTTGGAACTCAAAGAGTAATTGTTAATGATTTATCAACGCAGTCTTATAACTACCAACTAATATTAGACCGTAAGTTCCCATTAAAAATAAATGAAAACATAACACGGGGTGAATAATTAATTATTGTAAAACAATTTTAATAATTTAGTCTAAAAAAATTGGAGCGAGTGGCTAAAATTATACTTATCTAACCTAACCTAACCATACATAGTTAACCTATACAGAACCCAACAAACCTACATTAAGAGTTTTTCGTCCGTGACTATTGTAAGTTATGTAAGTAGCGATAGTTGAAAACGTATAAACGTACACAAACAATGTTTTCTTCTTACATATATTAAATCTATTAAAAAATCATTTTTTTTTTTCATATGTATGCAAACCTCTTCCTCTCTATATTTCATATAGTAAAGTGCAAATCACCAGTTCAGTTAGTCATAATTCAAACATTGCAGCTTGAACTGTGCTGCCTGACTCCTTAGTTAATGATGTCATCTTGTACTTACTATGGAATTATTAGTCGTAGTCTAGAATTCAAATCTTTATTAAGCTGATTGTGAGTTGTTTACTTCACACGTTGAATAAATGCACAAGTTTGCTGGCCTGAATGACTGAACTGTGTAACTATCCAATTAGTTCCAAGTTGAACACATCTCAAATATTAACCATAAACATTTTTTATTTCCCCCTTTTTTGTGTCGTTTTGGTCTTTTTTACAGCTTCATATACATAAGATCATAATTATTAACAATTAAAATGAATTATGCTTCAATTCTTACTGCCTAAACTGCTGTGAGAATAAACGTTATTGTGAAAATAAAAGAATTAGTACGAACTATAATAATACTTCTATGATATTATATGATTAACGTAATGAAGCACGAAGGCTTATCATTCATAAGTATTATATTGTTTTTTACAAATACTACAGCAAATACAATATTGTTGCAGAACTAAAATCTTGTTCAGACATACACAAAATTGGTCTAACTTCACCAACCAGAGAGTTGGACTCGTGTCAAGAACTACTTGAGGCAACTATACATTTAAAATATGTTTAGTTCCAACAGTGAATATGCTATTGTTGGCTGGCCTCATTCCACACCGAGTGCACTTACTCTATTGAAAGCATTGCTTTACTTAGTTGGCTTGGTGCCAATTAAATTAAATTGTCACCAAATGGACACCCTGTGGAATTTTAGTGATATCCAACATATTGTTATTACTTTATTTAAATAGATTTTCGTTGTTTAACTCTTGCAACATCCCTATAATATTAATGTATAATGTACATTTTTCTCTGATAGGACAACCCTAAAAAAAATTGTGTTCACTAAAATGGTTTATTTAAAACCAACAATTCCTAATCAGGCTTAGACTAAACGATATATAATTTATACAGTGTGTATATTATGTCTGGAAACACTCGATCATTTTCTTTACTAATCCTAATATAAATTAGAAAAGTTTACAATCTTAATAGCACTTGGACACTTTTTTCTAGAATATAGTTTAGTCATTTCACACTAATGGGGAACGTCCTGTCGAGGTTATAGTCAATGTTATTTATGGAAGCCTATACCTTGTTATACATCACTGTAAAGGGTATTGGAAACTGGATTGAATGCCAAAAACCCACCTCTAAGGAATTTTATATCATTTATATTATTAAATAGAGCACTTTGAATATTCAAAATTGGTAATATTAAACAATTTTGTTTTATTTTCACAGTCAAAATGAAGAAGAAAGGCAGTTCAAACATTTACTTTATCGTATAATGTTTATGTTTAAGCCCTTTCTAACATCATAAATTAATTTTCATTTTTATAAGAAATTAATACAATTAATCTTTATTTATACACTTTTAATGTAATAAAAATTTATCAACATTAAAAATGTTGTTTTGTGTCGATTAAACCTTTTTAAAAATTTTTGGAAAATTTCAGTAAAACATTACTGTTAAAATAAAAGAGCCAAGTTAAAATAAAATTGTTGAACATCACCAATTTTTAATACTTAAAGCACTAAAATTTCTAATAGAATGATTCTTTACCGATGTAGTTTGTGGTATTAAGTTTAGTTCACTATTACTTTTAAAAGTAAACTGAAGGTATAGGTAAAGAGGTGTATAGGCTTCCATAAAGAATATGGAAGATAGCCTCGATATGACGTCCTCGTTAGTATGACATGACCAAACAATGTTCCAAAAAGTAAGTACCCAATCCTATTACGATTATAAAAAGTTTCGAATTTATATTTCAAAGACTAAAGAATATATTTATGTGTTTCCAAACATAATATACACCCTGTACAAATTACCACATTAAGTGTTGACGTAAATTCAATATAAGTGAACGTCACAGAACATAAATTTATCACAATAAAGTTTCAAAATGAACAAATATTAGGGTGATTGATGATGTTAAACCAAACTTACTTTCCTCAGAAAAGAGGGGTTCATATAAGGATCACAACCTTCCTTTGTCAGTCCCTCTCGTAAGAGGCAGGGAAATGTCTGTTACTGAAATCGTTCACCTTAATATTTTATATATTATGTTGCTACAGTGTCGTAAATTTGTAGTGAGTGACATTCACTTGCGTGTAAATAGAAAGTTCAAGTAGAACTTTAAATAAACTAAATAAAAATGTGGTATTAGTTAAAATATTGAAATAAAATTTCAGGAACATTATATTATGAAATATTCCATAAAATGATACATAAAGTGTATGTGACGCTGAGACGCCGTAGAGGTGAACATGATGGAAACACGAAATTGTATGTTTGGTTCACATCAATTTACTGGTCTTGATTTGATCTGTTCTGATTGGTTCCTGTGATGACAAGTATTGGAAATCCTTTTGTCTCTTATTTTAATTAAATCTCATATGGCGGTGAGAGCTTTCGTTGTCAGACAGCTGTTTTAAAGGTGTATTTTTTTATTTTTGCTTTGTTAATGCTGTTACAAATGTTTGATTTTAACAGTATTTGATAGTTTGTGCAAAGATTAAAATCCATTAATTGTGTTTACAAGCATATATTTTACAGGCTTGAAAAGGTATTGTATTTGAGAATAAATTTAATGTTGACAATAAAGCATATTCATAGTATTTTTTGTATTCTCATAAATATATATTTTATTCCTATGAAATATTTGTTTAGTGATAGTTCAATTCTTTTTTATGTACTTGGATAATTTGCTTCGACTACACAAATTTTCTTTATAAGATACATGATGTAAATTAAATTAATTTAAATATGCTGTTTATGCATGCAGCTGTTATAAAATAATTGATTTATCAAGGCAATGAGGAAAGCTTCTATAGGTTGTTTCTACCCTCTAGGATCATAATTCGTGAATCTTTAAGAAATTTGGCAAACCTACGTGTTATTCACTTTAATTTGAGACATCAATCTTAAAGATCGGTTCTGTAGTCACTGAGATCTCACCGTGACAGAAAATCTGCTCGCGTATAAGATATATAGATTTTTCTTGCTAAATAAATTATTTCTTATTCTCATAATTTAGAGATTCGACCCGATTGTTAATAGTTCCCGCTAGTAATTTCCTTAAAAATCATGTAACTTTCAAATTAGTGTTATTATTCAATAATAGTCTTCAATTTAAGAATAAGTTTTATGAAGTGAATCTAATATATTTGTTTAATGTTGGCCAATTTTTGTAAACCAATCTTTGTAAACCAATTTTTGTAATATGATCCAATACAAGTCAACCTTTATTTAAATTTCACAACCTAAAACTGTTGTAGACTTTAGCAGATTTGTATGATAATAAAGTAAATTCCTTTGAAGGTGATGCATATCTGTTGTACTAAATGCCTACTTGCCATGAGCACTGGGTATCATGCAGTAGAGGAAGATATCACTGGAACCTCATTTGAAAGATTTACAAACTTGAAAATCTTGTGTCCAGTTTGTTGTATTTTCGATCATTTTTATACTACATAATTGATATTTCTGATATCCAAAAATACCATAATCTTATTTGCAAACCTTTTAGGGGTCCTGCATTAACTCTCTAATTGTAGTTGTAGGGAAATAATACTTAAATAATCAGCCTTAAAACGAGGAAGTGCTCTTCTCGTCAAGCAAACATGGTCCTTGCTAATCTTCTCTGTATCGTCCCAATTTTAGTATACGTACTGCCGAAGCAAGCATCACTTTAGCACACATTCACCTCCTAATGGGTCTACATTTATAATCTGCTTCCTCATCATCTTCTAAAATCTGCTGTTCCACTAGGGAGAGATATATTTATGAAAGTTCCGTAATGGGAAATTCTGTTTTATTTTGCTTTTGTGCTGTTTTATTATTTACAAAGCTATAAAAATAGCTATATTTTATATTTTTTTACGTTTGGCAGAAGTATACATATTAACTACACTTCTTATTAAATTATTTATCTTTGTAACTTGCAGAATAGAACTATGTTTAATTGTTGAAACTGCCTGTAAAAATCACTCACACTAGCTTCCAGTTATGGGTTAATCAACGAGCAAGAGAATCAAGTCAATCACGTTTTGCAAGGATCTGTGCAGGACGTGTTTTGCTTATGCCTGGTTAAATAAGCTATGAAGTCAAGAGATCCGATTTAGGCTGGTTATGAAACATTTCCAATCCCCTGAATTGTCTGAATTGAAGTCAGAATTTGGCCTCGGTGGAAAAGTAGTCATAGCAATTTGAAAGTTTATTTCTGAATGACCCTTGGCAGCTGTTTATTTTGACAAAAATATTACATCACTAGAGTTAGTCCACTACTGATGACCTGAATACGTTGAATTTATCCTTGATTTCACGACAGTACGATCTATCAGGTAAAAGTGTTGAATGACCTCGGACGAAGAAATTTTAAATAGATTGTGGGAAAAATGCTTTTGCACCAAAAATTTATTCAGAGGGGTTGTTTATTTACTTTATCTATAAAAAATTATCGAAATCACTTGTCAAATCCATATAAAAAATATGAATAAAAAAATATATAAAAATATCAATGTACAATGTTCTATATTATAAATAAAGAAATAAGAGCTTACATTTTTCAACTAAGAATTTAAGAGATAATATAGTTAAAAGACAACAAAAATAGATTAAGAAAGAGTTATTTTTAAACATAATAGGAAAACAAAAATAACTTGTGTCATTGGTTACAGACAACTGGAGCGTGGAATTGATATTGCTAAGAGTTCAATGAGCAAAGAAAGGTCAATAAAAATGTCCAAGAGCTGTAACTTTAAACTTTGCCTGTTTCCAAAGTTCTAAGACGTTTGTTATTTATATTATGAGTCTTATATTGTTTGAAAACTTTATATTTTGCAATAAAAATCCACAGATAGTCTGTAAACTTAACTTTTATGATTTCAAAGAACTGTAACCTGTTAAATTTAAAAACTAATAAGTAATTACACGTAAAATTTGTAAAACAAATAATTTATTGATTTTAAGATTTATAGATAGGATTTATTATTGTGTGCAGATATAAATAGTAAATATAACACTGTGTTATACTGACATTACAGTGAGAAAATAAAGTAATTATAACAAGAATTATTATTGATATCTTCCCTTGGAACAAAAATTACTTGTTCATGTCCTATCTAATTTTATAAGCAGTTTCATTATTTTTATCTATTAATTATGTATATTAAAATTACTAGTAAGAAATACGTTTTATTATTATTACTTTTTATTTGTAATTCTTAGCTCATAATAATCGAAGATATTACGTGATGAATTCATAATTTTAACAATTAAAGCATAAATTTATGAATATTTGTATTTAATTCAGAATTGAAAAAGATTAAAAGTATGTGCACATAAAAGAACTTTATATTAATATAATAACTAGTGAACTTATTCCATTAAATTTTTATAAAGTTATAGGGAAAATAATTATATACTCTGTTTTAACATATTAAACCTACGTCGAAAACAACTTATGACTGAAATTCATGAATAAAAACATCTTGCCTGTAAAGAAGAAAGAAAGGTGCATAAAAGTGTTATTTTTTATATTGTATGTACAAATGTTTTTACATTTTGTGTGTTGTATTTGTTTACAGTATTAGTTTACTCTTTTAGTGATACGATTTTTTAAGTAAATGTTTTCTTCATGTAAACTAAATATTATAAATAGGTATATATCGTGTAATAAAGGAGAATTCTTTTGTCTCTCATATTTTTGTTTTATCCTAAATTTAATTTTGTGAATTAATAGTTGAAATAGTACTTATACATTATTATCATACTAATTATTTATGTGCTCATCTAATAAAACAGTTTTCATATTTTAACAGTTATTTTGGTAAATTATGATGTATTAACCATACATCAGTGAGAAAAAGAATCGTATATTATCAAAAGAACGTGTTCTTAAACTAATTAGGTGCGTTGATAACTTCATGGACTCCTGGCATGCCGTAAGCTGATTGGTATTTTTCTCCTTATAATGCTTATTTGTCCATCCAAAAAGTGGAAAATAATATGTTTAAGTAATTAATTAAATATTTCAATGAGAGAATACAAGTCAGATGATCAGAAAATTTTCTAAAGGCACTTTTATTTCTTTGGACCAATACGGTTGTTACAGCTTAAGAAGTAATACAAACCCTAATAACTTTTGACAACAAGCTTTTGGGTAAATTTTTTTATGGGATAGGTTACTTTAGGTTTAGTTATATATGCAAAAAGTGGTGGCGTATGGTAAAAAAAAATAGTTATTACAAATACTTATTCAATACGTAAAATACTTGAAACAAAAACGGTTTTACAACATTTGTATTAAATATTTTTTTTAAATGAATAAAAATGCTAGACTTTTGGGTGGAAAACAAGTGTGCATTTTTTTAAAACAAAAATTTTAAAAGAAAAATCTCTTTTATTTAAGATTTGTTTGATCGTGGTTTCAGATAGATCTATAAGGTTTTGATCTACCAAATTAAAGATTCATTTTTGTAAGGATCTTAAAACCATAAACTTGAAGCCTATGGATCCAGATGAAACACTATTATCTCTAATAACTCGAGACAGAGTCTTAAATGAACTTAGCTGCTAACAACATCAAAGCCTCTTAGATTGCCGTAGGCCGATGGAGGCTCTCCCCACTTGTGGTGTCAAATCCTCTCACCACAGCTTGGACAACATTACTCTGATTCACCAAGATGGTTTCTAAATGAGTTAGTTTTTGGTTATAAAGACGTATAAGCCTTTGCGTTGGTTTAACCTTAATTATCAGATTTTATCGGAAATAAATTATTGTACTTTACCACATAGAAGTTTTGTAATACAAATGTAATTAACTCGTGTATTGGAGACTTATATATAGTCCCATCATGTGAATAGTTTAACATTTATTGACTTATAATATGTATGAATGTACTTTTCGCAAATTCATAAACAATTTTCAACGTTTGTTTTATGAGTCCGTTCGGGTGTATGAATGTTTAAGTATGAATATGTGTTCTTTTTTTTAAATTCTTAAGGATGTATTCTTTTTGGTTCGGAAAACAAAAACAAGTTTATTATTGTGTTTTTTTATTTTAATGATATTGACGAGTAATTTTTACAAAATTTAAATCAATCGGGAGGTATTCTACAGATATAATTAAGTAATATTTCTCAAAAAAGTTTATTATCTAGGATTATGAGCTTTTTAGGGTATTAATTTATATGAAATGTTTTCTTTGTTTTGGCTCTTTATTTTCCTTTATTACAGATGGAACATGTATATTTTGCTATCATTTATAGTCATATGAAATAAAAGACTACCAAAAACTAAATCATGTTAATGGTGTACAAGAATTAAATTTAGTTTGATTTATCTTTTGGGCGCTTTAACTCGGGGAACTAACCAGAGTATGAAGACTCAGGAAGAAACCTCACAGGTTCCTGAGGTGTGCGGTGTGACAATACATTTAGTGACAGCCAGGGTGTAAAAGCACCAGTGTGGGTAAGATAATTTGTAATGAATTTTTTAATTACAAAATTTAGTGATATCAGTTAATGTGAAATGAAATGCTACTCAAAAAACGATAATAGAATTATAAATTAAAATGTTGATTATCTGATATAAATACTTAGGAAAACACTAATAAAGTTAATTTTACTAAATATTAGTTATTACGACCATACTTTATTAGTGTAGTGTAATGCAGTATATATATAATGGAACCAATCGATTGAAACACAATTACCGCTCATGAAAGACGACACAAAATTGCCATTATTTGTGTTGACTCAGACTTTCAACTAAATCAATCAACTCGAAAATCTGAATTCAATTAACTTTTCGCGTTTTTTGAGAACTGACTTAACATATAAGTGTATATGTGAGGTCGTGTATCTAGTCTACAGCTTTCTAATGCACTTAGATTAACTTGGTATATTACCTGAATAAACAATTTAAGGGATACATATGAAGAAAATTAATGTGCAATATTTTATATGGTAATATAATGGTGTAAGAGAGAACCAAGCAAATGTGTAATAAAACAGTTTAAGAGTATGTTTTAACACAAGTAAATATTAGTTTACTGCCTATATATTTTTTACATTGAATAGTATTTTTTACATACACCCTAAAACATCACACAGTTTAAATCGAAGTTAAATAAAAGCTTAAAATCTTTCAGTACGAATTATAGTTTTACTTTATTTTATTTTCACAACGTCAGCAAGTATACAAAAATAAACTTGATAATAGTATACGAGTAACTGCAGCTCATACAAATTATGGTCAACAAAATAGAAATGCTAAATAAGGTATAAAAATACCAAATTTCAAATTAAAATGAAACAATGATAACTATCAAAGTATACCTAAAAAATAAAACACAACCTGAATATTATAATCACAAAATCATGAAAATTACTTCAATGTTAGTGCTCAAGTCTGTATCCAAGGAACAGAGTGTGAGCATAAGAAATGAAAAAAGAGCTTTGTAAGAAATACAAAAACAGTGTTCTATAATTTAAAAATTTAAGAAAAAAAAGGACGGACTACTGATTGTAAGACTAAAATTACCAAGGCTTATGTTGTATGAATAACAAGTGAAAACTGATCAACAATAAATAATTTAAAGGTGTATGAAAACATATTGTAGTATAATCCTGTATGTTGTACAGTAATTGCAATATTATTCTTAAATATGAATAATATTTCCAAATATCTGTCAAATGCTGAAATATATCAAATCAAATCATTTTATTTGTTGTTGACAATTAGTAACATTGTATAACAAACGTCAAATTAGCATATTTTACATTAATAATATTTAATTACATTAGTTGTTCAGTATTAACATAAAATAGCATATTCAATCAAATAAAAACACTTGCTTGACTAAATAATAAAAATAAAATATATAACCAAGTATAAATCCATTTATAAACTAATTAAGTATTTAAAAATTCATTAATAGAGTAACAAGCTCTTTCCAATAAAAATTTATGTAGTAGAGCTTTGAATTTTGTCTGTGTGCCTTCTTGTTTAATTACATCGGGCAATTTATTAAACAATTTTGGACCTATGTTTTGTGGAAGCCAGGTAGTAATTTCTAATCTGTGCGTGGTCTGTCTATGTTGGTTCTTTTGCCTGGTGTCATAATTATGTATATCTGAGCCCATTACAATGTTTGAAAATTTAAATTTATAATAAGTAAGAGTTTCAAAAATATAGATTGATGGCAAGGTTAAAATGTTCAAAGATTTAAAATAATATCTGCATGACGTTCTTTTATTTATTCCGGCCATAATTCGGATAGCCCTTTTTTGTATGCGGAAGGTTCTTAAAAAGTTTGAACGAGAAGTAGAGCCCCACAAAACAATTCCATATCTTAGCCGTGATTCTATTAGAGATGTACTTATATCTAAAATAAGTAGTATTACTTTAGTTGAAAGTGGAAAAGAAATAAAATGTGTATGACTGCAAAAAATATAACATCCCTTGCAATTTAATTAAACTTAAAATATAAATAGAAACACCAAACAAATTGAAAAAATAATATAATAATTTTAAATAATTTAATAAATACACAATATGCTAGTAAATAATATAAAACTAATTATACGTATAAATAACCGTAATAAATTAAGCCAAGTGATGTCTAATGTATGGCATAACATACGAGTCTAGACAACATGCATTTGCACTCCTGGCAAAATGTCAATGCGCGCAGGTAATTATTTATTTCCAAAGTTAGGTAAGCAAGGAAGTGGCTTCCTCTCTAAAGACGAAATAGTTTTGATAGACAACTTCATCAATACAACTTACTCACTAACAATCATCTTATTATTTCAGTTCATAACACATCATTCTTCCAAAAGCATCTGCCTTACGATGGTGTGAAACTGTTATACTTGTAGAGGTAAAACTTGAGAGAGACGGGAAGAAATTTAATTCTGTTGTGCAACCATTACAGCGTCCGAGAGATTCTAGCTGATTGCCCTTGGAATAGTCTCTATTCAATTTTAGTACTCTATAAATGACTAAGTAATTATTATTGTCCATACTGTCTACACGCAGTTGTAATTTTACTGTCTTAATTTGTAGACTTCTTCCATAATATAAGACTATTATGTTATGGAAATACTGTAATTTACTCACCTAAGGAGTTAGGTAGAAGCTTTCGGACGTTGTAATGGTTGCAAAACAGACTTTTAAATTTCTTCCCGTCTCTCTTACATTTTACCTCTTATGTTAACGCTATTATTCAGAAAAAGTATGTTAAAATAAAGATTTTTATATCTGATTTTAGATAATGTCTTCTACCAAACAGTTAAATTGCTCTAGATAGAAGTAAAAAATTGTTCGTTTGTTAACAGCCACAGTTTCGGAAAAAAATTATTATCATACTTGCTTTTTCTTGTTGGTCTTATAACAAATATAGTAATAGTTTCATTGAAGACGTATTAAAAAATAAATAAATTTAAATAATTAGTTGAAAACAACTAGTTATTGTCATTACTAAACTTCCTTTCGTTTACATAAAACTAAAGGGTAACTTTACCTCCCTTAGGGCAGTTGATTTAAAGGATAACTACCTCCCTTAGGGCAGTTCATTTAAAGGGTAACTTTACCTCCCTTAGGGCAGTTCATTTAAAGGGTAACTACCTCCCTTAGGGCAGTTCATTTAAAGGGTAACTTTACCTCCCTTAGGGCAGTTCATTTAAAGGGTAACTTTACCTCCCTTAGGGCAGTTCATTTAAAGGGTAACTTTACCTCCCTTAGGGCAGTTCATTTAAAGGGTAGCTTTACCTCCCTTAGGGCAGTTCATTTAAAGGGTAACTTTACCTTCCTTAGGGCAGTTCATTTAAAGGGTAACTTTACCTTCCTTAGGGCAGTTCATTTAAAGGGTAACTTTACCTCCCTTAGGGCAGTTCATTTAAAGGGTAACTTTACCTCCCTTAGGGCAGTTCATTTAAAGGGTAGCTTTACCTTCCTTAGGACAGTTCATTTAAAGGGAAACTTTACCTTCCTTAGGGCAGTTCATTTAAAGGGTAACTTTACCTCCCTTAGGGCAGTTCATTTAAAGGGTAGCTTTACCTCCCTTAGGGCAGTTCATTTAAAGGGTAACTTTACCTCCCTTAGGGCAGTTCATTTAAAGGTTAACTTTACCTTCCTTAGGACAGTTCATTTAAAGGGAAACTTTACCTTCCTTAGGGCAGTTCATTTAAAGAGTAACTTTACCTCCCTTAGGGCAGTTCATTTAAAAGGTAGCTTTACCTCCCTTAGGGAAGTTCATTTAAAGGGTAACTTTACCTTCCTTAGGGCAGTTCATTTAAAGGGTAACTTTACCTTCCTTAGGGCAGTTCATTTAAAGGGTAACTTTACCTTCCTTAGGGCAGTTCATTTAAAGGGGAACTTTACCTCCCTTAGGGCAGTTCGTTTAAAGGGTAACTTTACCTTCCTTAGGGCAGTTCATTTAAAGGGTAACTTTACCTCCCTTAGGGCAGTTCATTTAAAGGGTAACTTTACCTCCCTTAGGGCAGTTCATTTATAGGGTAACTTTACCTTCTTAGGACAGTTCATTTAAAGGGTAACTTTACCTTCCTTAGGGCAGTTCATTTAAAGGGTAACTTAACCTCCCTTAGGGCAGTTCATTTTAAGTTATTTAGTTATTTTCAATAAAAGAAGGAACAGCTTTTAATAACAATAAAGACTGTTATTAGTTAACCTGCCGCAGGGCATAAGTCTAAACTATATCTTTTTAAGTCGAATAATAAGTTTATACAAAACTATCTAGTTAGTAAGTTTCATGACTTTAATTCAAAGATTCGTTAGTATAATATTATGTAGTTAACTGATTCGCTTCCACTTTAAAGAGCTAAAAGAACTATTAAAATGTACTTTTTGTATAAAAATTACAAGATGAAAATATGTCAAACATATGTAGTATAATTGTGTCCTTAATTAGTAAATTTATTATGTATACTTTAACTTAATGTATGTGAGCATTTTATATTCCATGTTCTTATTGTTTAATCTATTAATTAACTATAGTCACACTGTTTATGTGGTAGATTTGGTACTAGTTATTGCTTCTTTTGACATCCGATTTTGTCTTTTAATCATAGCCTATATAGTTGTGAAAAAGAAAAGAAAATGCTTTACAAGTAGATGATTAATAATGGGGGATGCTACAGTAAATCTTTATTCATTACCAATAATAATTAGTATTTTAGAGAGGTTTTAATATATAACCTTATCACCAAGTAACGTAAGTTTTCTCAATGAGATGTTATTATTTTCCAAAATAACTTCCATAAAATCATGTTCATTCGTTATAAGTTATCTATAATTTTACTTTAGGATCTATTGATCACTGTCGGCACTTGTGGTGCAGAGCTGTAATAAAACTACTAGGGACAAAGTGTTGTAGAGATTTTAGGCGATTGTTTCTATGGAAACCTTTTCATACTAACATGGCATCTACTCAATAGTCTCCTATGATGTGTACGTTACTAAATAAGTCTGGGTGTACTTGTTTGATGGTAGAGAGGGTCTAAACTTTATGTAGGGAGGATAACTGAATAAGAAGCTTGTCAGTTATAGGATAGATTTTATATATAGCAAAAATCGTTTTGTCATACTATTTTTCAATGCTATATTTATGAATGTATTTTGACACCAAATACAAAAATGCATCCAAAAAATATTATTTAAATAAATTGGTAGACAATTGTTTTATTAAATGGCCCTTTATGAGCTAAGTCATACTCAGTTAATAACCAGACTACGAAGGTAATCCATTTTCAACCTAAAGACAAATGATTATTTATATTTCCATTATAACAGTCACAAACTCCATCGACACATCAAATATAAATTTTATTAATAAGAAGAAGGATACTCACTTTAAAAATACTTACTTTGTATAGAAATATAAATAAGGTTAATTTATTTGTAACAGTGATTTGTTTTATAATTTAACTTTCTGTTCAACAAAGAACAGGGATTATATTCATAGTACAATTATTTGTTAGTACTTAATGATATATTAATTAAAAGAAGAACATTATTATATTTTCTAATTATGACTGTGTTGTATATAAACCTTGCTAAAATAGAACCCATTCATATTTTAGTAATTTTATGTTTTAAAATAACGTTATTAACAAAATAATGACTCGGTTAAGTCCAACTTTTGCGTGAATTAGAAAACTAATTTATGACCGTCAATCATATTATCATGACCACAGTGTCATTTTTTTGTTCGTAATCTGTTATACTGTTTGTCTTGTGTATGTGCACTTCACTGGAGACCAAACCGTTGGATTTATTTGTATGAAATTTGGTATGTAGGTGTCTGTGTGGAGCCAATATCTTCAGACCATTTATTAACTTTTTTGAAGTTGTATTTCCTTTTTTTCTATTTATTTTTATAGGCAATAAACGTTCAAAAATTGAGTTTTCTCAAAATATTTAGGCTAATTTAATTAAATTTTCAGAAAATATGTAAATCATGATTTAAAATATTTTAGTAAAAATTGCATATCTCTAACTTGACTGGTTTTTTAGTTATGGAAAAGAAACATATTTGGGCATCAAACTGGTAGTTTTCAAAGTTTAGATTTTTTAGTGTTTAATACGGGGGCAAATTTGTCCAATTTTTCGGAACCATTTATTTGGTCTTTATAGTCTATTGCTAGCCTAGTGGTTAGCACGTCTACTTCATATGCAGTGTCTCATGGGTTCAAATCCCGGGAGGTCCACTTAAATTTACCATAAAGGTTTGGACCGTTGACCCTCAACAACGTTTGAATATCACGTTCAAAATGCCACTGGTGTAGAAAGTAAAAGAAAATAAACTAAAAGTAACATGTAATTTAGTGACAGAGACGAATGGAACAGTTCCTCAAGAACTAATATGTCACTGTCTAGTCTGGACTGATTACATTAGCCAATCGTAACAGTACTACGATCTCATTATATCGTCTAAAACTGAGACACACTAATTCAGCAAAGTAAGTAAGTAATTTTCAAAGAACAAATCATTGTATAGAAGAAGAATACTTTAGGTTTTTATGACATAAAATCTGCTGATTGGGTTTTCAAATAATCTATATGGTTACTCTTTCAGTAGTCCTAAAACATATTTTACTCAAGACTTTGAACCACTCACGATATCACAACATGTACTACAATAGTATATGAGTAGTATATTGAAGGTCAAACAGTAATAAGCAATTAAAATAAATAAACTTCTTATTTATAAATTAATAAAACTTATTCTATGTATTTTTTTTATTTAATATCTAAATAATTTTCAATCCAATTCATATAAATTTTTTATTTTATTTATTTTTATTTTTATTTATTCATAAAACGCCAATCGTCAAGATATGGGCAAATATGGATTTCGAATGAGTGTGATGAGTGTAGATGAGCGAATGTAGTCATTGTTACAAACTAAGGCAGACTATTCCTTAGAAAGTGTCATTAATTAATAGCCCAATGACAAAGGAACAGCCGGTGATTATCAGCTGATCCTTCTCAAAATGTATTATGACTCTGATTGGGATCGAACTGAGAACCTTTAGCACAAAAACAATAAAAACAAAAACCTAATAATTTCTATTTGCTATTTGTTTTTGGTGATTTCATAATTGGATTAAAAATTATTTCAAATATTTAATCGAAATTTATCCAGAATAAGTGTTAAAATTTAGTGATGGGAATTTTATTTATTTTAATTGCTTACCATCACGAACAATTACATACTGTAATGAAGTACTAAAACATGTCTAACAAAAAATATACGGTAATAGTTAATAGATATTTTGAACAACAGCCAGGTCAACTTATGGAAGAAGGAAGATAAGATTTATATTTATATTTATATTTATATTCATATTTATATTTATATTTATATTTATATTTATATTTATATTTATATTTATATTTATATTTATATTTATATTTATATTTATATTTATATTTATATTTATATTTATATTTATATTTATATTTATATTTATATTTATATTTATATCATAAGTTATCAGTTGATGAGTGTGATTTGTTTGTTAATTTATCATGTAAAAATAATTGGATAACTGTAATAAATTATACTTAGATATTGTTTATTAAGATGAGGCTGATATTTAGGATGTGGAGGTGTATTTAACAGCATTATTTATTTTCATGTGGTTTGTTAATCTGGCATTTGAGTCAAAACTTCTCACAATATTATTATAGAAGTGTTTAGTGGTATTGAGTGTGGGGTAGGGGGGTTTGGACTTTGAGAAGGGGGAGGGGGGTAATTGAGATCAGATCTAAGTGGCATGTGGTGTGCTAATCTGCCACGTGAGGTTAAGTGGCTGTCTTTAGTAGGATATACCTGATCAATGGTATTTGGAGGGGGCTAAGAGGGAGAGGGATGGTTGAAATCAGCTTAAGTATCGTGTGGTTTTTCAATGTGCTAAATGTACTTAAAATGCTGTCTGTAGTAGGATATACGATAGTGTTATTCGGGGGTGGGAGGAGGTAGTTCTTTCTGCCGAACATCATCACAAATGTTACATTGCTTTTAAGAGGAAGTTGAAAATAAATAAATAAATAACGTAGATTGAGTAGTATATACAAATAACAATCCTGCACTTATATTTGTAATGTTGAAATATTTAAAGTTGTGATTTTATGGCATTCTTCTACTTGATCCTTATAGGTGGGAGCATTTTTATCCCATTATCAGTCAAGTACAGTTAATTTGAATGTTGGTTTTTTTATTAATACGTGACTCTTCAAATAATTTATGTATTAGTAACACTATATTTATTAATTGATTTTTTTATTTTTATTTATTAATACATTTAGTTTTACAGCGTTGGCCTCACCAAATTTGGTGTAACTTGTCGGAGAGGTCCATTATAACATTTAATAAATAACTCTGTTTAAAAATTATCAAAGTAATTGTGGTGGTTTAGGTCGGCACTGCAATATTATAACTGGTTTGGCAGTACAATGAAAGAGAAAGTTGGGACATGCCGGCCCCAGATGCACTGTCGAGTTGAAATGAACAATTGAATTTTTCATGCAACAGACAGGTTTATATATACTATTTAAATCATTCCGTTTAAAAGATAAAGTCTACTTCGCAGTTTTACAGATTTTAATTCAGTCTAGATCAAATCATAAATCATGTAAATAATGATTTGGCGGTTTGTAGTTTGAAATTTTACACTTAAGTAAAATGGAATATTAGCTAGTTAAAATCATCTGCAGTATAATAGTTATACTTCTTTTCCTAATGTACTTTTCTTCCCAGACCTATTGATTATGAAATTGTGTCAACAAGTTCTTACATCTCATTAACAGCAGATAATCCCGTGTTTATAAAATCCAATTTCGTGTTCTTTTCATATCTGTTTATTAGCTACTCGTGAACGCAGCTTCCTCTGAACTAATCATTTCCAGTCTTATAGACGTTGTTTGTATCTTGTAGAGAAGTAACTCCAATAAAAATATACGTTATGGAGTTTAATGAAAAATAAACATTATTTTACACAATATTTCACGAGTATTTGTTGTTTTCTGGAGTTTGTGTTATTGATCATTTCCTACCGATAGTAAGAAGCTCAGTTCTGACGTATTATTGTTGCAATTTATAATGCTATTTTAGTATAAGTTGACCAGTATTTATAAATGGAATGTTGAAGTTTCTTTCAATAATGAAATATTATGAATTTAAAGATATGAAATAGTTTAAATTAATTTATATTACACACACACACACACACACACACACACACACACACACACACACACACACACACACACACACACACACACACACACACACACACACACACACACACACACACACACACACACACACACACACACACACACACACACACACACACACACACACACACACACACACACACACACACACACACACACACACACACACACACACACACACACACACACACACACACACACACACACACACACACACACACACACACACACACACACACACACACACACACACACACACACACACACACACACACACACACACACACACACACACACACACACACACACACACACACACACACACACACACACACACACACACACACACACACACACACACACACACACACACACACACACACACACACACACACACACACACACACACACACACACACACACACACACACACACACACACACACACACACACACACACACACACACACACACACACACACACACACACACACACACACACACACACACACACACACACACACACACACACACACACACACACACACACACACACACACACACACACACACACACACACACACACACACACACACACACACACACACACACACACACACACACACACACACACACACACACACACACACACACACACACACACACACACACACACACACACACACACACACACACACACACACACACACACACACACACACACACACACACACACACACACACACACACACACACACACACACACACACACACACACACACACACACACACACACACACACACACACACACACACACACACACACACACACACACACACACACACACACACACACACACACACACACACACACACACACACACACACACACACACACACACACACACACACACACACACACACACACACACACACACACACACACACACACACACACACACACACACACACACACACACACACACACACACACACACACACACACACACACACACACGTGTACGCACACACACATGCACATATGTATATAACTAATACAAAAATTATTTTTTTATTAAATATATAATAAATAACTTTTTTAATTTATTGTCCATTAAATTCAATGATAACATAACAAAAATTCTAAATTGAGCAGTACATATCCAGTAATAATCGGTGCAATGTAACTCCTCCATACTGGCAGGGTCCTTATTCCCTTTTGCATTTGTATTTTTTCCAGAAGAAATTATTCTAACTTAACCACATATTTAATAAATGGTATTATTTATATGTTTAGTAATTTTGTGTTATATTCATATGCTACTTACCTAAATGTAAGTTATAGTACATTACATTTTTGAAAGAAATGTATTTTTTTCTCTCAGGTAACTTTTTATGTATATACCTTTAAGTTCATGTAAATATTGTATACTTAGACAATTGTAACAGGGTAGTTATGCATTGTAATGGCAGTAGCATTATCTATGTTTTTGGCACTTTTGTAGCTTTGTTTTGTTTTTCTCTGGAAATTAATCTTACTTGAATTTGAATTTTTTGTGGGTCAATTAAGTCCCGGAACGGTGTAGAATTTTGTAACCGTTACTAATTGAGCTACAAAACCTTGAATGTTCTTAACGGACAGTAGAACATATTTTAACGCGTATTTTGTTTACCACTACGTATCCAGGGGGACAGTCCACAAGGGGTCCGAAAAATAAAGTCAAGTGACATAAATTTCAAAACATTATTGTCAAACTTTGTATTTTTGTTAAGTTCACAACTAGATTGTATATAATAACTTCACTTATCTTTTCACAAGCTAAACAAACTATTTTCTGTTTAGGCGATTCATTCAACTTAACAGACTGGCATTTTCCTGCTGCTTAAAATGATTTATTTTCCTTGGTAGGGTCTTAAAAATCATGTTTTGAGCTGTTGAGTAAGCTTCAATTATTTAAAAAAACCTTTACAATTTGCACTACAAAGCTAAACAAAATCTACTAAAACCATACAACAACTTTCAATATGAAGTAAGCAGTGTTTTGAAACTTTAATCACCTGCCATTTTGGCTAGAATCAACCGTTTGAGGTGCCTCCCATTGTATTCTATTACGGAAAACCTTTAATTGCTCAAACAACTTGGCCTATGAGCCTATTTAAGCTTTTCCTCCGCCTCCTTGTGGACCGTCCCCCTGGATACATAGTGGTAAAAATAATACGTGTTAAAATAGTTTCTGATGTCCGTTAACAACATGAAAGGTTTTGTAGGACAATTAGTAGCGGTTAAAGTATTACTAAGCCGTCAAAAGCTTAAGTTACCTGGACCAAACCAATATAGTATTGATAACTACAATAACTCTAGTCAAAACTTACTGTTTATATATTAAATGCTTAACTATGTAAATTCATAAAAGGAACAACATTACAAGTGACATATATGTGTATATCCCAGTGTCAAATACCTTGAGGGTCAATATGTGCAATGTAGTATTTGCTGTAAACTAAAGACATATTTTCGTAGCTAATGACAAACCACTGAGGTTATCAGCTGATACCCTCACAATTATTTTGATTCTCACGTGAATTAACCTAAGGACCTCTGTTTAGTATGCTTGGCATTATGTAGCTCCATATCTAAACAAGTATACTAATTTGAATAATATATCTTAGTATAGTGAACTTTTATGAAATAAGATTCGTTTTATAATTTTTATTTGAATAAATTTTTATAACAATTTTTTTATTTTCTCACTTTAAAAAAATAATCTGGCAATTTTATTGTCCAATCAAAATGGTGATCTGAGTCACGCAAGTATTCTTAAAGCTACAAGCTTCATACTTTTTGTGAAGTTTCAAAAATACATACATGGTGCATAAATAAAATTAATCCTCAAAAAACCAAAACTTAGCTTTTATTGTTATTAAATAAAGGAATACGATGTGTTAAATTATATGAAAAAATGGGAACTTGAACGATGAATACACATGGAAGCTAATTTGTCAAGCAGTACAACCCTTGGGTTTAAAATACCTTCAACTAATCTTGTCTCCAAACCATTATTGTTTAAACTATTATTTTATCACCCATCTCTTGGAATTTAATTTTAAGGGTATTTACTTAGAAGCGTGTTCCCATTCCTCATGATCTCACAGAGCTAATTGTCTGTAAAATTTGGGGACTAACAATTTTTAAATGAAGAATTTCTTATATAATAAAATAATTGAATTCATTGTTGAACTGTTCACAAGTATTTTTTCATGAAATGAAGAGACAATTTAAATTTTAGTTCATAATGTATATTTACAAAGGATTCTCTAACGAACAAGTATATAAGACCTAGAAACAAGTTATAAGGATCCTGCTATAATATATTTAGGTCCAGTTTATTAATAAGTAGCGTGTGTATAGTTATACCATTATTATATACATTATTAACTGACATTTCTATTCTATTATACAAGCTAAAACAGTTTAAAACACTATTTTGTAAAACATTGTTTACGTTTATGCAGCAATAAGTTGTCTGTGTACGTAAGAAGTAATTATTATTGGTGTATTGTATATTTAATAATAACTAATGTGAGCTATTTCTGTCGTGCTACTCATGGTAAATACGCTGATAAACTGAGGAGTTAAACATTCCTTCCACCAATATTCAATAAGTAATTTTATTATCTATGATTCAGACAAAATCATGCATGCATGACTACTTAATGGTCATGTTTAATACAACATTATACATTATTATAATCCAACACTATTTTAATAGTAATTTTTTAACAATTTATTTATAAAATATATAAATGCACCACAAAAGAGTTAATAGGAAATATTTTTTTAGTAAAGAGAGGAAAGAAAAATTTATTCGGAAGCTTCATCGAAATTTAAACTGTTTTCATTTAAGATTACGAACGACTGAAATTTGCCTTGAGGCAAAGCTGTTAAGGATGACTCCAAAATTAAATGTAGGTAGGTTTGTGAGCCATTAGTATTTTTAAGTGTATTTGGAGATTTCATGATTCTCACCAATAAAATCTCCATGTGAATTTGAATAGTTATATGAGTTTAGGATGAATGTAAATTACCTGTGTATTTTTCTTACTAAAAGAGTTCAACTTATACTACAAAGGGCCATTTATTAATAGTCCGATAGCCAGGGCATTTAAGGGAGCTTAGCGTGGAACCCAAATCACGTTGTCTTGTTTTCGGCTAATTGACAAGCCTGATACTCAGTCTTTCCCGTACACAACATTGATTACCACGCAACACGGACACCTCAGCCTTCTCTACTACTATCCACGCTGATAGCACCTATTGCATTGCATGGATGTCATGTGAGAATTGAGAGAACAGAGCATAGAACTATCGACTACAATCTTCACAATAATCTTTCCCCAAGTAAGTGAGGTATGTATGATTACGTAAAGTGGAAGATTAGCTAATAACCAGGTAAAAAAACAAACTTATCATCACAGATAATTTAGAAGGAATCTCACGATACATAAAAATAAAAAGGATAATGTAAGAAAAATGGTCTTACAATGAAATTCCCAGAGCTCTCTGGTGATAGAATATTTTTGCTTTAGATTTAAAATGAAATAGAATAGTTTACTTTAAATTTATACTAGTTTTGAGACTAACTTCAGACATTTTTTACCTGGTGGGACACCTGTCAGCTGCTCCTTAAAGTGTGTTGTTGTTATTCTCAAATATAAACTTCAATATTACAAATCACAATTATTAATATACACCCATACTATACGGTAATTTGTTAATAACGTTTGTAAACGTGCAATACTATTTATCCAAGCTTCATTTGTCTAGTCGAACACAGTCGTCAGAGAAACACGAAAAATCTTTATAACTTGTTATATATTTTTTATTTTCATCTGTTTTATATTAGACCTTAATACTTTTAAATAAATCAAGGTAATTCCACGACAAATTTGCTATTAACAAAAATCTAAATAATCAGCGTTCTTCCAGGTTTTCTCTTTTGACTTGGTTAATATAAGTTAAAACGATTTTAAAAACTATTTGCTGAGAGCTCATGAAACTAGTTTCTTCATTTGGTATATGCCTATTTATCTACTTTATTAACGTTTGTTCATAAATAAGGCTAAATTCAGCCATTTATGATTGTATTACGTATTTCTAATGATCTTGAAAATGGAACATTTATATAATACAAAAGTTTATATACTTGTTAATGTGTCCCATATTATTTTGTAGTATGTAAAACAGATTAACTAAAAGAAAAATTATAAACTATATAGTACATTTATTTTAAAACTTAATTCCTATGAATAAGCTTAGTATAATTTCTAAATAAAATATTATTAATAATTAATTATTAATATAAAGAATAAACTATTTATAAGCCCATAAGCAATAATTTAATAGTATTTCCAAGAAGTTAGTTTGGTCTAATTATATTTTAATGTAACATATACTTATAGCATTATTTCATTAAATGTTGGTAAAATATTTTTTTTATTTCTATTCTTATTGGTATTTAGAAAATGTTGTACTGATGAAATCCCCTTTAGCCAACATGTTGCACTGACTCTACCTCATCTTATTGGGTTATGATGTTTGCCAAGTGTTGGGGGCCAAACAAGTTGAATGGCCAAATAAAGACTCCACCATCTTACGTAATCATCTTTGATCTGTAATATTGATACCAAGCCTATTAGGTTTAGGTTAACTCAAACATGTCCAGTAAGCTATCCTAATTATGATGATCCAGCAGGTAGTGATTGATAAAATTTCCATGATGAATGCCCGAATCAACATGCCACAGGCTTTCGTAATCACCTTTGAACTGTAATACTCGATACCAAGTCTATTAGGTACAATGGTTAACTCAAACATGTCCAGTAAGCTGTCCTGATGGTGATGATGCAGCAGGTGTTGATTGATGAAAGCTCCGTGATGAATTTCCATATCAACACCCCACAAATTACGCAATCAAAAGAGTCGGTCGATGAAATTTTTGTGTGCTTCACCCCATTCAATCATGTCATATTGAAGTCTGGATAGTACAATAATATATCATCTTAAGCCTGTATTCATGTACAAAACATCTCAACTGGTAAAAAATAAAGATAATTGTTCTAGGGTAATGTCTCAAAATATATAATATATGAGTTTCCATCTTGGGTTACTGTCTTGTTCCAATCTAAGATACTTTGTAGTGTGTGACACGTTCTATAATGTGAGATGTGCATGTAGTGCTGGCAGTGTCACCACACGAGTACAACTTTACCACCAGGTTATAACTGTTACTAAAGGAAAAAAACTATTATATTTGAAAAAGAAAAAATGTTATACTACCATCCGAAATATCATTTTTAACATAACTTACAACGATAAAAAATTTATAGATACTACAATTTGTATTGTGACGTTTTTACGTCCTAATTTAAAAATAATTAATCACTATGTGGGTTTTACAAATAAGCAACACGATATACTAAACAATTACTAAATTTATTGAATATATAAAATTAACTTATTATAATTAAACGGATCATTTCCTTAACTTTAACTATTGTGAAAAATACAATTTACTATTAGGCCTACTTTTACAGTTAAACTAATTTATATTTACAATCTTAGATGGCATCAATAATTACAACTACTAATTGCAAAGTGACTTTACTAAATTCCTTTCTTTTAATTACAATTCCTAGCTCTATAAAGTGGCTTTCCTAGATTCTCTACTATTATTTACAATAATTACTAACTATAAAGTGACTCTACTAGATTCCCTACTATTACTTACAATTACTGACTACTAATTGACTTTACTATATTCCCTACTACCTACAGTCCAAAGCTAACAGTTCACTCACAGTTTCTTCAGTGTCCCTTCAGAAGTCGTCCACAAGTACCGCACTGCTCCTTCGTTGATCCCCACAACGAACCACTCACCGGTAACTTCTCCGTAGACCACTTCACTATACTCGGACACTTCACTCGCACTGTAGAACTCGCTCACTGTCGCTGCAAACACCCGGCTGTAGGCTCTAGACTCACTGACTGACTGACTCCTGACTGACTGACTGACTGACTGACTAGCGCTGGTATCCGGGCCGTATATATCACCTGCAGGTCTCCATCTAGAAGCTTCTTGAATTCCCCTGCGCCCGAAGTTCCATGACAGAGCTGGCTCGTCAACCTAGAACCTTCTAGAAGTCCATTGAAGAGGTAAGGGGCGTTCATGCGTAAGCCATTGTGCCCCAAAGGTTGTAAACAAGCAGGGCAGGTGGTCAGTGACCCATCCATTACTTCCGCATCACCGGTTCCCAGGATAGAGGCCACTCTAGATGTCACACTGCCCCCTCCTTAAGGCTGATCGTCCCGATCAGCTTCCGCTCCATGGTACGGTGCTAGGCGATCAAGGTGGACCACAAGCATCTTGCCTCTTGGGTGTCTTTGAATCCTGTAGACCACATCGTTGATTCGTGTCACTACCCGATAAGGTCCTTGCCAATCCTGTTGAAATTTCGGGCATCTCCCCTTTTTCCGGAGGGGACTGTAGAGCCACACCAGGTCGTTCACCTGGAATCCAGTCGAATTGGCTTGCCGGTCGTAGCGAGCTTTCATTTTGTCACTGGCCATTTTTAGGTGCTGACGAGCGAACTCGTGAGTGTCGTGTAGGTGGTCGACGAGCTCGCAGGCGTAGTCCGTTGCGGGCTGCTTTGCGTCAGGTGGCAGGCCGAACATGAGGTCACTAGGCAGCCGCAGCTCCCTTCCGAAGATCATCCTCGCTGGGGTGAAACCCGTAGTATCGTGGACCGAAGATCTGTACGCCAGGAGGAAAATGGGCACCTTACGATCCCAATCCCGCTGATTGGTGGACACAACTTTCCTGAGGTGTCCAACGAGTGTCTTTATGTATCTCTCGACCATCCCATCAGATTGCGGATGAAGCGCAGTGGTCCGTGTCTTGTGCACTCCGAGACGCTGAAGCACCTCCTTCATCAACAAGGATCCGAAGTTCGTCCCTTGGTCGCTGTGCAGCTCACGTGGCACTCCATACCGACAGATGAATTCATTCACCAAGCACCCAGCCACTGTTGCTGCTTCTTGATTTGGTATGGCGTATACTTCTGGCCATTTCGTAAAGTAGTCCATGACCACCAGGAGATATTTATTTCCTGCATCTGACATGGGAAATGGACCGGCGATGTCGATGGCGATCCTCTCGAAGGGTGCCCCAACGTTGTACTGTTGCATTCTGCCTCGACTTCTTGTTTGTGGCCCTCGGCTTCCAGTACAGACATCACATTGGCGGCACCACTTCTCTACATCAGCCCTCAAGTTCAACCAGTAGAACCGCTGACGTAGCTTGTCCACCGTTCTGTTGACACCTAAGTGCCCGCCAGATGCTCCATTGTGGATCTCCTCCAGCACTTCCTTCCTTTTACTTCTGGGGAGCACTATCTGTTCAATCTGCTTCCTACCATTAGGGGCCTCCCAGATTCTTATAATCACTCCTTTCTTAACCTTCATTGAGTCCCACTGTGCCCAGTAGCTCTTATACACATGGTTCCTAGCTGCAATGTCCTCCCAGCTAGGACGAGCCCCCGATTCCTTCTCCCGCAGCAGTGGTCCAACCTCACTGTCCTCAAGCTGCTCTTTACGGAGTTCCCCCGGCTCCCATCCACTAGCTGGCTCCAAAGAGACACAACGCACTTCCACGGACGGATTCCTTTCTTCTACCTTGGAGCAGTGCTTACAACCCTCTGGGCAAGGTCGGCGAGACAGGGCGTCGGCATTGGAATGGTTTCTCCCTCGTCGGTGTTCAGAGGTGAAGTTGTATTCTTGAAGACGCTGGGTTGACAGTTGCCCTTTCCCATCAACCTTGTTTAGTTTTCCCTGCCTCTGCCCCCTAGAGGCTTTACGCGAGCATTTACTTCAGTAATGGCCTAACTCTCCACACCCCCAACAGTGAATCTCCTTCTTCCGGTCGCTCAGGGGATCAAGCACTTTTCTTACGATGTCTTCTATCTTCATAGGTTCTTCTTCCTCTGCGTAGACTCCTCGCAGACGTGCCTGGCCCCGGACGGATTGCTTTACGGCCTCAAACTCTAAGGCTTGCGTCAGGGCCTCGTTTAAAGTGTTAGGCCGGGCCAACTTTACAGCCTGCTGCGTCTCAGCATCCCGCAGCCCATCGAGGAACCTCTCAATGGATAGGCTCTCGTAGACAGCTTCGTCCACTGTGGGATAAGCGCCCCTCACTAATCGTGCGATGTCAGCTTCGAATTCTTGAAGACTCTCATTGGACTTCTGGTGACGACTCCTGAGCTGAGATCTGTAGACCAGTTCCATGTGTTTATGTCCGAACCGCATTTCTAACCGTCTAATCAAATCTTCGTAATTCTGTCGCTCAGCAGGTGGAACGGTTTGCAGTACGCTCAGAGCTTCTCCACGAAGTGAAAGGCACAACATGGACGCCTTCGCTGATGATGGCCAATTGTAGACAGCAGCGGCAGTCTCAAACAAAGTAATAAAATCTTCCCAGGACATCTTTCCGTCAAAGGTTGGCAAACTTGCGTTATTTACGGGTGGACTCACACTGGACTGAGGTTCCAGGCTGGGCGGTTGCTGTCCACTTCCTGAGATCCCAGGTGGTTCGTTGCAGGTTATTGACTCCTTCCTCCCTGAACCATTTCTTCTAAAAACCTAATCCTATCACCTAATTGCTTCGAACAGTCATCTAATTGTTTTTTAAATTCGTCTTCAACTTTGCAAATTTTATAATTAAATTCTGTAGCTAACTCTTCCTTTAAGGTTTTACAAGTACTATTTAGTTTTTCGGTTAAGTCATCTTTTACTTCTTTTAAGTCACTATGCAATTTCTCTGCATTTCCTTTTAAGTCACTTTGTAATTTCTCGATATTTCCTTTTAAGTCACTTTGTAATTCCTCTGCATTTCTTTTAATCATAGACTTAAGTGAACTAGCTTCAGTTTCAAAAAGGAATGTTTCTGGATCATCCCCTGCTTCTAGCATTGCCTGCTTAAGTCTAATCACTAAAACTGATTTTGTTCCAGTATGATCTAAGTCCCTTTCTTCTAACTCCCGCTTTAAATCAGCCACTTTTAAGTCTACTAACTTAACTCCACTAGATACCATCGTTCTTTTGCAAAACTATGTCTGAACAATATAGAATTACAGTAAATGAATTCACTAAACAGCTTAACAATAACTATCAATAAATAAAAATATTAAACGTGTTGCTGAACAAATCTATCCCACTTCTGACACCAGTGTGACGTTTTTACGTCCTAATTTAAAAATAATAATCACTATGTGGGTTTTACAAATAAGCAACACGATATACTAAACAATTACTAAATTTATTGAATATATAAAATTAACTTATTATAATTAAACGGATTATTTCCTTAACTTTAACTATTGTGAAAAGTACAATTTACTATTAGGCCTACTTTTACAGTTAAACTAATTTATATTTACAATCTTAGATGGCATCAATAATTACAACTACTAATTGCAAAGTGACTTTACTAAATTCCTTTCTTTTAATTACAATTCCTAGCTCTATAAAGTGGCTTTCCTAGATTCTCTACTATTATTTACAATAATTACTAACTATAAAGTGACTCTACTAGATTCCCTACTATTATTTACAATTACTGACTACTAATTGACTTTACTATATTCCCTACTACCTACAGTCCAAAGCTAACAGTTCACTCACAGTTTCTTCAGTGTCCCTTCAGAAGTCGTCCACAAGTACCGCACTGCTCCTTCGTTGATCCCCACAACGAACCACTCACCGGTAACTTCTCCGTAGACCACTTCACTATACTCGGACACTTCACTCGCACTGTAGAACTCGCTCACTGTCGCTGCAAACACCCGGCTGTAGGCTCTAGACTCACTGACTGACTGACTCCTGACTGACTGACTGACTGACTGACTAGCGCTGGTATCCGGGCCGTATATATCACCTGCAGGTCTCCATCTAGAAGCTTCTTGAATTCCCCTGCGCCCGAAGTTCCATGACAGAGCTGGCTCGTCAACCTAGAACCTTCTAGAAGTCCATTGAAGAGGTAAGGGGCGTTCATGCGTAAGCCATTGTGCCCCAAAGGTTGTAAACAAGCAGGGCAGGTGGTCAGTGACCCATCCATTACTTCCGCATCACCGGTTCCCAGGATAGAGGCCACTCTAGATGTCACAGTATGTTTGTTAGGTTTGTCCCGTTAAATCTACAACTATATTTTTCTGAGGGAAGGAACGTCTTAGTAAATTAATATCATAACTCTGCAAGCAAAGGTGGAACGCAGAGTCTCCACTATGGATATAATATGGAACGGAAAGAGTCATACAAGTATATTTTTTAAGAAGTTTTGGCAAATCATAAATTTATTGTTTTAAGAAATCTTTGTATCACCCTAAAATAGTAAAGTGTATTTATGAATATTATGGTTAATTACACGCATATAGGTCATTTAATAGTCTGAATACTTACATTAGTTAATGTGCTACTACACTCCTATGACAAAAAATTTACTTTCATGCATATGGCAATTGGGCCCATAAAACATTGGATAATTTTGGGGCAGCTCAAATGTTTTAGATGCAAACCCTCATGTTCCCCCTCTTTTTAAAGCTCATAAATTAAACGAACAGTGCAAATTAGAGGTCTCTATCTCAATTTTATTATGGAGACCATTTAATGGATTGGAATATTTTCATGGCGTGATTTGCATTACAAAATGTTTAGTAGCCAAAAAAATATTCAATTTGGGGTTCGTAAACTTAAAAGCCCTATGCATAAAAATTACATCTTTGTGCAATATAAACAAGTTATGAGTGTGATCGCTCTACACCAACTCATTAACAAATAATCTAGGTATCTCCAAAATTTTAAATATTCCTGTAAAAGGATTTTGTAGAGGTTTTTGTTATAAAGTTGTTATAAGACGAGAAATCTTAAAAGGAGTGATATTCCTAGCTTACTACACATGGATGGATTGCAAATTACATATTATACCTAAAACTATTTTCCAAATAATATATTAGATTGCAATATATAAACTATCTTTACCTATCTTCTTGAGAAGAAATAAAAATTTTCAACTTTTATCCATAAAATTCAATAATAATCGATGTTATTACTTCGTATAGTATTAACATTTACAATATTTAAACTAGTATAGATTCTTCGAGCTATGGACACCTCTAAAAGATACCCTTAACAGATACTACTCATCTATTAAATTATTCTAGAATTCAGTGTACAGTAATTTTTATGCCTAATAATTCATTCTGTAGTGTTCTCTTTTCATACATTACAGAAAAAACAACTCTTTTATTTAGTATGTTTTTTTATTCACGAAATATTTGTCATGAAATCATATCATTAACACATTAGCTATTTAATATCTAATAGAATTTAAACTTCTTGGATCAATTACTTATTATATTGTATAAGTAAATTTAACAAAGATAAGGAAATAAGCAGCGACTATTTGTTTTTCTTTTTTTCTTCAAGTTGTATTTATAATTTATAAAATATTTTCTTGTGGAGTAGGTTGACCACCAGCTTAGTGAGACAGCTCTGTTTGATCCAAGTCGTGTGAAAAGATTTCGGGAAGGGCTAAGCTGATTGTATATTACCCTCATTTATTCCTTTGTCGAGAAGAATTCACTCTCTTCCAAAACGTTGGCCTTAGTTTTATGTCCAAAACGAAATAGGACATTTCGTTTATGATACTCATTCGCGTGTTTATTGAGAATTCACATTTTTAAATTTTATATATTTAAAAAGATAAAAAACACCGCCACAATACAGTATATGAAAACTAAGTGTACAATAGTGAATTATTCGTAGTAAATTAATGAAGTTCCAATCACCATAGATATGTTCCAGGTGCCTTGACTGGAGGGTTCTAACGTTACCACAAGTAAACTGGGTCAAAAGACATGGAGCGTGGCTGTCCCTTGGATGGGTGACCGTCTGAGTGATCTTGTCACTGGTGGTGGTTCGGAAGTCATTCTTGAGCCGTTGGTCCCCAGGTTAAGTGCTAAAGAGAACTCTTTAGTACAACTTCACCTTGAACAATAAGACAAACTTGAATTTTTAACTTATTTTTTATCCATGGTGATTCACCAGATAATAAATATGTTATTAATTCTACCATACTCACAAAGAATCTTGGTTTTGGCGTACACATTCAATGCAAATAGACCCGGCCGATCCTATGTACAGGAGTAGGAACGTATTTTCTCGGAAGATTTTTGGAATCCTTCCAGTCCTATGGCCAGATCCGCAACCGATTCGATCCGACGTGCAATGGCGACGAGTGTGAACGCGAACGATACCCGGCACAAGCACTTGCAACGAAAGTCAAATTAAAAATTCATTTAGAAACACAAGTAATTGTAAATAAAACAACTAAATAAAAAGGGGTTTTTATAATGAAAAACTATGCTTTATCAATAGACTATAATAAACTAGATAGAAGACAGGGTTGGTCATGATGAGTATTGAGTAGTCGAAAGAAAAGTGAATAAGCTGGAAACAGCAAGCATCTCATGTGACATTGAGGATAGACTTCTGTTCGAATGTTATAGAGTTTCAAACAAATTTATGTAGATAGAGTTAATATAATTTTATTTGAATACGTAACTGTAAAATGATCGACATATAACGTAAATCAAAACTATTGTATCTAGGTGATCTAAACATGATAATTATTTACCCAAGATGAAGACCGTATTTGAGACTTATCTTATAATATACAAAGTTTGCTAACTGCTTTCCCTTCAGAAAAAAAACGTATACTATTTACTGTAAACTAGCTGAATACATCTTTTTATATTTCGAAGGGGAATTCATTATGGCACACTAACAGTAGTGTGAGAATTATTCTCTTTTAAGGTTACTAGCCCTTTGACTGTTCACGTTAGTAGAAGACACTCAAGTTAGACTGGTGCAACAGATCGAATGATGCCTATAGGTTCTAGGACATCAGAAAGATATTAAGGGCCAGGAAAGCAGGTGAAGTCCTTTAGTGAGACTAGGCCCCCCTACCTTCTTCAATACCACGATAGCTTTGTTATCCGTGTCTACATGAATTTCACTTGATGTTACAGAACTAACCTTTCCACGAACTTAATGATAGTTTTACATGTTCTATAACAAATACTCTTGTCATTCGTATACTAAGTTCTTTTATCGTTTAAAAGCCATACACAAAAGTAGTTTAGTGTATATATGTTATATTATTTTATAAATATGTAAGTAATTGTAGTAACCAAGTTAAATGTTTCAGAATAAAACTATTTATAGTTTACTTATTAAAGAAAATAAATGGAAAATACTGTTTTGTATGTATAATAAAAATCTATCCTAATTATAATCACAGTAAAAACATCGTTTTAATGGAAATTTAACCTATTACCAATAATATTATAAATTATTTAATAATATAAAATATGCAACGATATATTAACCTAAGAACTGTCTAAATAATAAATCATAAAAATAACTAGGAAAAATATATTTTTTTTATTGGTTTTCGTACAATAAATAGTTAGTTAAACTAAATAAATATTTATGACAGATTTAGTGAGAAAGTATTTATAAAATGTGGTCTTATTAGAACTTATCAAATAATGATGAAGAAATATAATTTAACCCGTAACTGGTCCCGTAGGGTCTTTTGAGACCCCAGTTAAAAAAAATATAGTACATTTGTTTATAAATGTGTAATATTATACATTACTGAAAATCATATAACTATACACCACTTTATGTTTTGTATGAAAATTAAGTAGAATGGGTATGGTAAATGAGGATGTTGTATTTTTTATACATTTTTAAAATCAGCATTACAAAAATAGTCCCTTTTGTAAGGTGTAAAATTGCTACAAGTATTTTAAATTTTAATTATTTTAAATTATTTTGTTGTTTCCTTTGTTATATAAATGTATCTAGCAACCATAATCAAAAAAGCTCTAATTTATTATTATTAACAAATGTCTACTATCTTTAAAATAAGCTATAAATGTGTTTTTTATAAAAGTGATAAAAAAATTTTCACAAACTTTGCATGTAAACTTATTTATGCTCTACTACTAGATTACATAAAATGACCGTACACATAAAATAATATTTATCTCAAAAATAAAAAAAACTAATACTTTTTGTGGTATCAAAAGACCGTAACCAGTTAATAGTTAATCAAACACAGCCAAGAACATCTTACATAATGTGTTTACCAGTTTGGGACCTAAATAAACAGTACCATAGCTAAGAGGACCGAAATAGTCTGCACTTAACAAGAAACTTGAGTATGGTCATGACACAAACAGCTGATCAATAAGTCTGGGAAGAAAACAACATTGTAAGGACAGGAAGTTATTTCAACGTAGTCTCTCCTAAATATTGTACTTGACTAAATATCAGTAGGTTGACAAGAAGTTTACTGTAAAAATAGTATTACTTTGATAAATTTACATTTTTTACTATCAATTTGACAACAATAGGATATTTTGATTTATACAAAATTTTAATTTAAAATTAAGACGTTTGTTGTGTGTTTTTTTATTTATTTATTTTTTTAATAAAGTATAACAATTTCAGCTCAGTCAATAATATAAAATACCCTTTACTAAAATTACAACAATATAAAATTGCTTTGTGTCAAATCGAAATGTAACAAATTCAATAAAGACTTTATATAAAACGGATTTTAATGAAAATAATTATTTAGTTTTAAAATATCATAAACCAGTTGCAATTATAAATTAAAGCTGTTTAGTACTCCGAAATGAAAAGTATAAAATTCATTTGAAAGTCAAATGGTTTTATCTTTAGTATTGTGTTTTATCTTTTAAAACTTCGAGATCTCGATTAAATTGTAGCCTTAATTAAAGCTAGTATTTATTTTTGATATGTTGAACAACTTAAATGAGAGATTAAAATAAAAATCCTTCAATGATAAAAATGTTTCTTTATTTTTCTTCTTATAAATAACTTCAACAAATTAGCTGGTTTCTTCATAAAATAATAATAAAAACGAAAATAAAAAATCTCTTCTTTTATTGACTCAATAGAACATAAATAAATTAAAACAACTCTTCCAAAATAATAAATTTAATATCTTCAGACCAGAACCTTTTTTATTAATTTAACTTTTTCAATAAATTTCTTTAAACTATTAAATCAATAAAATCAAAATTGTAATAAATTGTAAATTCTTTAAATTTGTTTAAAATTGAAAATTGATTTAAATTCTTTAAATTGAAAATTGCTTTAAAAAATTGCCTAAATTGAAAATTGCCTCCGGGAGATCTGGAACCAAAAGAAATAACCAGCTTTTAGTGACTTGAAACATTTTTCTTTTTAAATACAAAAAGTTTAAACAGAAATCAAAACACTCTAAAAACTGTCACTAGAAGAGTGACTTCAAACCAGAAACAAGTTTAACCGCGCATGCTTGGTGGATCTTACCCTATCTACTAAAACCCTACAGAAAAACCTAACTAAAGATAACTCGTACAAAATTACTTACGTAGCTGTCCTGGAGGTTTAAATCCCAAACGTGACCACAACAAAGCTCGACCGGCATACACCCTCTCACTCACACGCGAACAAAGATAATTGCCGTACCGGTAAAATTACACCGAATGGTTAAGTTGCCGTGTAGATCAAACGTGGTCACTCACTGAAAGAAATCTTCAAACTGGCGGAACGCTCGCAACCCTTCCACCAACGGACTTACCCCCTCTTGACTCTAGAAGCTAAACCAACCAATTAGAAACCTCTAAACCAGGACATCTGAACAGGTAAGGCTCACCAAACATGTTGCCTTAAGAAAACATGTCACATGAAATTGACAGGAAATTAACATACGTGAATATACTGGTTATTTAGCTAATTTATATGGGAAAAAACTACTTTTTTATTTGAAAGGGGAAGATTCTGAATTTTTCTCAAAACTTGGAGAATTTACATCGAAAACTTTTGGTAAACAAACCAAACTCCTATACCTCTCAGTTCTTACAATTATTTAACATTTTCTAAATACAATTTTCTAAAATAATTATAATGAAACAATTAACAATTGTTACAAAATCGAAAGGGAAACTTAAGGTTACACTACTCTTGACTTATTGAAATTGAAGCTCGGACTCACTGTGTTGTAACTAACACACTGCCTTTGAAAATCTATAAAAATCCACACTACAAATAAATTCAAATGCATACGAAAAAAAATTAACATCCTCGTTCAAAAAGTGTTTACTTACACACACAAATTATCACTTTCAAACGGGCAGGTTATTGGACTGGTGATACGGATCTCAGTTTTGAACAATCATGCAAGGCGTTAAGGAGTTGCTATGGTTACGGCTGGCTAACATCATCATGTCTTTGGTCGTAACAGTAAAAAGACCACCTTGTATTTCAGTAGGAGTGCTTTGAAATGAGGTCAGGACATTCAATGAATGACCTGAAATAAATACTAACATGTTCCAAACAATGTTGCTTGCAAAGTAGAACATTTTGTTTTATATTACGAAACTATGTGTAATATAAAATAATATGAGTGCCCATAATTTAGAAAGTAATACTTGAAGAAAAATTTGCAGTACTTATTAATCGAGATGAGTTAGAGCTGGTAGGTTAAATTGTTTGCTACTGTAAATATGTAGAGATGAGCTAAGAGCAAAAAAGTTAAATCCTATAATAAGCAATTAGTACTTAAAAATATACTATATATGTTAAAATTAAATTCAAATTATTACTATTAATTACTATATTGTATGTTTTTTTGTCAGCTACTATTTACTATTCTAGTCAACTCAATGCATTAACTATTGTTTCATTAATGTGAAGTTTTTCATACAAATATTAGCATAGTTAATTTTTTATTTCATTGTTAATAAAACTGAACGATTAATGAGAACTATTTTCATTATCACCACTTTTAAAATATGTTTACCGAAAGCTACAACTAATTTATACTAAAATAATAAATAATCTTTGTTATAATTATAGGTTAAATTATAGTTTTTAAATATAAATATTAAAAATATATAAGCTCTTAAAAAATGTATAACAAAAATTAAATTAAATAGCAACTAACAAATTACTGTAATAACTGTAAACAATAGCCACAAACAATTAAAGTATAACAAATTAATTAATTAAAACTACTTAATAATGTAACAGACAGCCTAGGTAGTGGGGATCTCGAAAACACAAAAAATAATTTTTAGTTTAATCAGTTTGGAAATTTTAACCAAAAATACAAAAGGATGTACATAAAAATTACACCGAATTCTACTGGTGAGATAGGCTGGCTCCTAATGGGAAGAAAATGCATTGTCAAAGCCATCGAGAACGCCGTTAGTAATAAATTCTTACGGAGTCCTTAAAACAACAGGAAAAAAATATCAAACCAAACAAATCTTTTAAATAAAATCAACATTTGCTCTCCTTTACTCCCTTAAAAACCCTCTCGCCCTACTTTTTGTTATGAAAAAAGTACATAATCCCTCAGGAAACTTAAGAGAAAAATAGGTTGAGGTCACCTGCATTCATAAATGTTCTACCTGAGAAAATGGTAAATATCGCAGTGAGGAAGTTGGGTGTAGGTGACTGCTCCCTCTGGGCCAAAACGAAGGCTTGGTGGTCTGTCCAGTCCGTAGGTCCTCCCATGTGTTCTCAGGTGACATCAAGATGAATGTCAATGCTGGTGACGGATCCATCTCCAGCTCTTCCCTCCCTCCCATGGACCCTGGAGCCAAAGACTGCAACAACCCCAATTAAAATTATAATAAGCCAACCCAATAGAGAAAATAAAAATCAAACAAAATGATGGTTAAATAAAGTTAAAGGTAAAAAAAGGTAAAAGTAAATAAGGCTAAAAGTATGAAGTGATACTGGCCGAAAGGGTAAAATACTTACAATAAAAAATCACCCCACAAAATATTAATTTATAAAGAATTATCTAAACGGCAAATTTACCAAAATATGGGGTTTACTTGGAATTGTAAAATTATAAATTTTGCAGAATACTTAACAATTTATTAAATATCCTACATAATGTAAATTAGTTAGTATTGAGTATATGTGGGTATAAACCTAATTATTTAGACTAATTCTGAACATAAATAACTAGGCATATACTGAGTACAATTGGATAATAAATGTTCTTATATAAACATATATACAAACATTTGGGGGCATAAAATCCATAATTATTATGAGAACAAGCCACAAATACTAAATAAAATTAGGTAATATTGAAATAAAAAAAATAGGATTTAACAACTATGAACATACTGTTTTTCAAGTCTGCACCAATATTTAAACTGGCTGAATATGCAAATAGAGTAAATACGAAACGAGCAACATCCCAATTCATTATTCTTTAGATTTAAACGACAAAGAAAACATTTAACAAATAATCAACTGTATTTTGACCCAGATAAAGTAAGGAATAGCAACAACTTACAAACACTTACCCAAATAAATTAATTATCTGCTACACATTGAAGAACGGAAGCTAGACAAGAAAAGATGAGGAAGACGAGAAGGCATACAGGAAAATATGAAACGAAATAAACTCACTCAAGTAAAAACGAACAAAAACCTACATAGATCAAGAGAGCAGGCTTTCCCAAAAATGATCAAAACTGTGAATAGTACAATACTTAGGAAACTATTAACCTTTTGTTTTGTCTCTGAATAGAATGTTTTTAAATAAAGAGCGTAAGGCAACCAGCTATCATTTTTAGGATTGATCATCAACCTACATGAAAGCAAATACTGAATTTGCGTGGTTTGTTTCTGTGAGATGGATGTTTGCAGCTGACAGTTAAATCTATTGCGGATTGAGGTTATTTCTATCAGTTATCTATTATTTTTTTTTTATTCAAACGTATTTTATATGGCGAAAACTTGCCATTTATTTTCATTATTTTTTATATTGATGTTAAATATAATTGTGTATTACAAAAAAACAAATTGTGTACTGTTCATGATTTTTTCATTTCTTATAAAATAATTATTAATATTAATCTCTTTTATTTATTATATTCTAAATAATTATCCCATAAGAAACCGTCAAGATGCTGTAATAAAAACAGAGATAATGCAATAAAAACATGTTTAAAGGCTTATAAATCCGTAATATACTTTAAATGTTTAACATTATAGTAATTTTATTCCTCAAAATGTTGACTTTAAATAAGATAACATTTAATATTTATATAAAAAATGTATTCGTGTGAAAATTTAAAACTCCTGTAAAACAGTAGTTTATTTTGACTATGGCCCTACTAGCATTTTAATAACCTACGCCTCCTGATGAATCATACGTTCCTTTTTCCAGGGACAGTACGTCCTTGTTTACCGGAAGTACTAAATTGATATATAATGTTTGGAAGAAGGAATTTATTTCTATTCCAATCTGCATCACACCTACGGTGCTTTCACAAGACTAACCAAGAAATAATGTCAGGACTGAAACTCTTTATAACATTAATATTGAAATAACAACAATACATCACATTACATGCCAAGTCTTCACATCAACCCATTATATCGTTAATCTGCAAGGAGATCCAAATTAGTGATAAACAAGGAGAATGTGTATCCTCTCCAGCTGTCATTTGTTAAGTGACAGTGACGGATGAACGGTTCCTCAGGACTACTATATCTGTTTCGGATGACTTGATTACGCCTATGCAATGGGAGGTTCACTCCAATGGTACTTGTTGTTCTCATACACCAATGGTAGGAAATCTCAGGTCAATCTTGCGTTATTTTAAATTACACTTTACAGCCGTCGAATCACAAACTAAACCCCATACTAAGTATACTAAGTAAATAAAAATATTATTATTTGTTTATATTTTTCTCTAAAGACACGTAATGTTTTAGTATTCCAGACACATAATATTAGGGCGCAGTGCACCATTTCACTGCATTCATTGTTTTAATCTACTATTACGTTTTGTTCATTTAATAAGTCAATACAAATTCAAAAAATTTAAATGTTACTAGTATAAATTAATGTTATATTGTCTTGTAATTAATGGTGCAACATTATATGACGTCACCAACAGTTCAGGATTACCAACTTGCAAAAATATTGTATCATACTAGGTGTGAATTCAATTATTATATTTTATGGTATCTATTATAAGTTGCGCACTCGTTTAAATACAAGTAATTTTTTTAAGTAACAATTTCGTACTATTCTTTATCTAAATTTTGTTGAACAATTCTATAATCATTCTGTCAGTCATTAATACTGTCGGTGTATTTTAAAAATATATTTTCTGATTTACTACAGCATTTATAAATAAGCCCTTACAGATTAGTATAACTTTTAATAGTTAACATCAGAACCCCTCGTAATGCCAAGCACGATATGAATGTTCAATGTTCAGGTTCACGATGACTTGTTACTATGTTCATCTACTAATCATATTTACTAGCCAAATTATGTAACCTGTTGAATTTAAATGCTAATATCTTATCTGCCTTTATTAAATACGCTTAATACAGTCTAAACATACATTTCCTGTAGGACTGATTCCCATTTAATGTAGTGAATAGCAAGTAAATGAACAGAATGAGGTAAGTTTAGTATCAATCTACTTAAAACTTTAGGGACACTATTTCTTTTACGACCATAGGCCGGTTTATGTTTGAAACCATTACCCAATTTTGATAAAAGGTCTATTAAAAAACAAGCTTAATAGTATCGATGTTTACATGTACTGTTTTAAAATAAGAAACCAAACAAAGTTAATATTGTTGTTTGGTGAAAGTTCATAGCCAAAGGATTGTTGAATTACACAAGATTTAGTACTTAACAATAATGCTTTTGCCAAACCAATTACTGACTAAATTCTTTTTGTTATACATAGGTTAAAACACTGTTACATCACTTAATTGAATCTTATAATAGGTTTGATACGAACATTAATTAGCAAACGTCCTTATTTTTATTAATATATACAGAGAAAATACCTTTAATTTAAAATCGTACACAATAATAGTACTTTAACCTATTCTCGCTAACCACACCTGTCGTTTATGAAATTAAGGTGTTAACAAGACAAGGCTTGTTAGCTTTCTATAAGTTTTAAAGACTTTAAAATAAATATCTAAAACATTCCTATCGTCCAGTTATTAAAGTATAGATGCTATAAATTAACGTACTTTATAGAGTATCAACGGTGTTATTACTACAGATTTTAATACAACAGTTACTAAAATCTGTAGTAAAAATTTAAAACTCATATCGTTAACGTAGCATAAAACGAGAATAACAATGGTGTGGTTGGATTTTCTCATCACTTTTAATTTCATACTAAACAATTTTCAAACTCGGGTGCAACATAATTTCAGCGCCGACAGTAGTCCTTCATCCACGTCAGTTCTTACAAACTACTAGTTTTAATGTATCATTATATACAACAGATACTAGGAAGTTATAATTGACTTAGATAAAGTAAAGAAACTGGGCGTAAACATTTATGCTGTGGTACAGAAATAACATCAGAGAGGAGGGCGTAAGACAACCCACACTCGGTAAACATACTAAACCTAAGAAACAAACAAACAACATCGTTTGGTCCGAAATGTCAGAGATGTTGGGTAAACCACTATTGATTTACATCTAAACTCAAGTATATACCAATTATAAGGCAATTACCATATATTTGTTGAAGAACTAAGGGTTAGTTTTTCAACTGATATTTTAAAAGATACTAGGACCTTGCTTTAAAAGGTCATAAAAAACAACCTTTAAGTGTATGGGTGGGCGGGTGGGTCAATACCACCGTGCATGTATGGGTGGGCGAGAGTGTCAATACCACCGTGCGTGTATGGGTGGGCGAGAGTGTCAATATCACCGTGCGTGTATGGGTGGGTGAGTCAATACCATCGTACGTATATAGGTGGGCGGGTGGGTCAATACCACCGTACGTGTATATGTGGGCGGGTGGGTCAGTACCACCATGCGTGTATGGGTGGGTGGTTGGGTCAATACCACAGTACGTTTATGGATGGGTGGGTGGGTAAGAATCCCTGAGACCGTTCTGTCATCTATAGACACAGTCTTTCTCTTAACGTTCTTATATTAAGGTTCTTCGTGCATCATGACTAGATTGTAATCGCTCCCAAAGTCCACACCCGGATACATTCTGCAGTTTAAAAATCTTTTCTTTTATCATTATTTAATCTAATTGCGCTCTTCTTGCAGCTTTCCAAGTACCTTAAATACGAAAATCAGCCTACATGTTTATTTAACTCATTAAGGAGTTCGGGGACTGCCAGACATTTCAATATAATGCCGATTTATTTACTCAGTATTAGTATCATTTTGATTTTGTTTATTTATTTGTTCTTCCAAATGATATACTATTTCATTTGTTTTATATTTTAGACCATGTAAACAAAATGGAGAAAAACAAAACAATTAATTAGTTAAATAACAAGAACAATAAAGCAGCCTAAAAACTAATTTAATGACCTTCCTTTCCGTTTAAGGATTAATAAAAATGTAAATTCTTGAGCCGACTTTATCACCAAACTGCTGTAACCTGCCAGACCACAACTGTGAGCATAGTGTATGTGAGTGTACATGTATAAACATATCTAAAGATTTTCCACTGTAGGTGTGAGGAAGTGTATATACTGCATTAGGTTAGCAGAGTCGATTTTACCATAGGCCAACACAAACAGAAATACGAGATCAAGGCACTGACGTCTAAGGTGAAGAAGTTGGATGTTTAACTGCAGCTGAACTTCCAAGTTTGGTGATTTTGATAGACATAACCTAGGTGAACACTCAAGGCTATGACTATTTTTATGTGCTAAATGTTTTTAAACAATATAATATAAGTATCTGTAACTATATACAGTGTTTATGTGAGTGTCTATAATTTCTATAATGTTACATTTCCTTTTTTATTATGTTGAAATTCCTTGTTTAGTTGGCTTTCAAGTTCCAGTTTTCAAGTGAATTTTCCAAATTTAC